>CM055120.1:432285829-432562599 GCA_029206835.1 Rana muscosa | reverse complement strand
GAGCGGGGCAATTGTCATTCAAAGTGCGACAGCGCTGAAAGCTAAAAATTGTCCTGGGCAGGAAGGGGGAAAGTCCCTGGTATTGAAGTGGTTAAATGATGGCAGATTTGTACTGACTCCTATTAAGCCCAGGTTCACACCGGGCTGTGGGAGTGAAGCCTGATTTCACTCCTGATTTCGTCCGCGATTGCACAGATGTCAATGTAAATCGCGGGCCGAAAGTACAGAAGCTACTTTTTGAAATCGGTGGAGTGCCGCAGATGCAGATTTTCCCTGGATCAACTCTACCAATAAAATGTCAGTATCCAGTTATATTATGTACATTTAGGAAATAATCCAGGCCCTTTTTAAAGCAATCTACTGAGCTGGCCAGAACCACCTCTGGAGGGAGTCTATTCCACATTTTCACAGCTCTTACTGTGAAGAACCCTTTCCGTATTTGGGGATGAAATCTTTTTTCCTCTAGACATAAAGAGTGCCCCCTTGTCCTCTGTGATGACAAAGTAATTTGTCAGTCTGGGAATTTGCATACAAATAAAAAAGGGAGATTGTTTGCTGGGATCTGTAAGAAAATAACTTGTCAAAAGTCTGAAATGTATGTTTAGAAGTTTAATGTGTAACCAAGCAATGACTCATATACATTAATATGCCTAATGAGCACAGTGCTAGGTAACTAAAATGGTACCCGATTTTTGGTAAAACAGAATAGTGAATAGTAGAGTTGGGCGAACAGTTGGAACCAAGCAAAAATTAGGCCCGAACATTGTCTGTTCGCCCGTTCGACAAACACCTGAATTTGCGGGGCGTCCGCCCGCCGAGCTCCCCACAATGCACAGTACATTCTAGGGCCCTAATTGGATGAAGAACAGTCAGAGCCATGATTGGACAAAGTCATGACTTTGCCCAATCATGGCTCAATGCTCATAGTCCCAACTCACACTATAAAAAGGTTCCTTCCCACAGGAAGTCTTGAGTATAGTGTGAGTTTAGTGTAATGTCAAGGCGGTGTGAGTATAGTGTAGTGTTCCACTGTAGTGTCAGTATAGTGTAGTGCAATGTTTAACCACTTGTCTACCGCCCGCCGTCAAATGACGGTGGGACGAAGACCCTCTCGTTCTGGGCGGACGTCATATGGCGTTGCGCCTTCACGAGCCACTAGGGGGCGCGCGCGCCGCATCACTGGGGACCCGATGCGCGTGCCCAGTAACTGAGCAGGACCGTGGATCTGTGTGTGTAAACACACAGATCCACGTCCTGTCAGGAAGAGGAGACCAATGGTGTGTCTCTTGTATATAGGGACACAGATCGGTCACCTTCCCTAGTCAGTCCCCTCCCCCAACAGTAAGAATCACTCCCTAGGGAACACATTTAACCCCTTGATCGCCCCCTAGTGTTAACCCCTTCCCTGCCAGTCATATTTATACAGTAATCAATGCATTCTTATAGCAGGGATCGCTGTATAAATGTGAATGGTCCAAAAAATGTGTCAAAAGTGTCCGATGTGTCCGTCGCAATATCGCAGTCACAATAAAAATCTCTGATCGCTGCCATTACTAGTAAAAAAAAGAATAATAAAAATGCTATAAATCTATCCCCTATTTTGTAGCCGCTATAAAACTTTTGCGCAAACCAATCAATACACGCTTATTGCGATTTTTTTTTTACCAAAAATATGTAGAAGAATACATATTGGCCTAAACTGAGGAAAAAATTTGCTTAAAAAAAAGAAAAATTTATATTTATTATAGCAAAAAGTAAAAAATGTGTTTTTTTCAAACTTGTCCCTCTTCTTTTGTTTATAGCGCAAGAAATAAAAAAACAGCAGAGGTGATCAAATACCACCAAAAGAAAGCTCTATTTGTGGGGAAAAAATGATAAAAATTAAATTTGAGTACAGTGTTGCATGACTGCGCAATCATCATTCAAAGTGTGACAGCGGTGAAAGCTGAAAAATGGCTTGGGCAGGAAGGGGGTAAGTGTGCCCTGTACTGAAGTGGTTAACACAGTATTACATAACATTTAGTGCTGTATACCCCCCGCTTTTTGGTTGTGGAGTCCAATGCTCGGCCCCTTTTTAAACTGTCAGCTACAGTTTTTCTGACTGCGACGCTATTCCCCCCCCCCCCTTTTTAGAGATATATATATATATATATATATATATATATATATATATATATATATATATATATATATATATATATAATTTTTTTTTTTTTTTTTATAGCTTTTACATTTTGGCCAGCGGCAGTCCTTAATTTAAAGTGGACCAAATTCCACTTTTTATTGAATAAAGTGCATCCAATTACACATTTCCCAGTATCTATTAAATGTGGGTAATAAGCTCCTTCCATCATGTCTGGGAGGCCAACAAAGAGAGACAGACGTTCCCATGCCACTATGAGGGTACCAGCAACATCTGTATCCTCAGGCAAAGGTGGATATGGTCCGTCCTCAGGCAGGACAAGTTTTTGACCGCTTAGTGATGTTGCCTGTGCTATCCAACCACAGCAGTCAGAGGAGGTGGTGGACTGGCTTACTAAACCATCCTTATCCTCCTAATCCTCTATCACCCAAACTGAGATTAGTGCGCAGTCCACCGCAGATGTCAGAGCAGCCTCTTTGTCCACAGCTACTCCTGCCATAGCCCCAGCATCATGCATGGAGGAGTCAGCTGAATTATTTGAACACAGCGTCAGCCACTCGCTTTTTGGGGATGCACAGGCATTACTTGTTTCTGATGTTGGTTCCGAGGTTGAGGAAGGGAGTAACATGAGCCTACAGGGAGGGGAGAACACTAAACAAATTGGCAGTCATGTTCCCCCAGCCACAGCATATTGCCAAGTTGGCTCCAGTGATGATGAGGATGGGAGGGGATGATGATGTCACTGACGTGACTTGGTTGCCGGATAGAGCAGAGGAGAAAAGTGAGGGGGAGGCACTACGCCAATGAGGCAGGATGTCATCCAGAGGCAGCCATCATTAAACAGCAGAAAGCAGCCATCCTATTCCATCAGATTGTGGAGTGGTCATCTCCCAGCCCACTTCCCACAGCTCAGCTGTTTGGGCCTTTTTTAGCACATGTGCAGCTGATCGCACTGTTGCAATTTGCAACCTCTGCTGCAAGCAGATCAAGCGTGTCAAAAACACCATCCATTTGGGTACCACATGCTTGTAAAAAGGTATTTAACCTCCCACCACTCAGCCCATTGGCAAGACCACCTAAAAGCCCCACAAAAAGGGACACAAGTTTTCTCCTCCTTACCTTTTATATCCACCCCCACTATATCTAATGACCTCTCAGAAAACCTCCACTGACAGGGATGATGATATAGCAAAGGGTGTCACAGGTCCTTGCAACAGGTCTGCCAGCAGTATACCACTAGCTGTAGAGTATAGCAAGCAAATTTCTCTGCCCCAGCTGCTGCATTGAAAAAAAAATAATAATACATTCCCTGCCACCCACATGCCGAGCGTATAAATTCCAGCTTTTCCAATATTTCTGGCTTTACAACTCCTGTCTTTCTGTCTGATGGATTCTGCCCCCTTCCATGAATTTTCAGAATGTGCTGTACCACAATGGCAGGTTCCCAGTCACTATTTATTTGCACGTAAGGCCATTCTATCTCTGTATCATCACATGGAAGGCAATGTTTTGGCATCGTTGGGTAAGGCAGTCTGCTTACCATACTGTTGACACGTGGTCCAGCAAGCATGGTCAGGGATGATATACACTACATTACCAAAAGTATTGGGACACCTGCCTTTACACGCACATGAACTTTAATGGCATCCCAGTATTCGTCCGTAGGGTTCAATGTTGAGTTGGCCCACCCTTTGCAGCTATAACAGCTTAAATTCTTCTGGAAAGGCTGTCCACAAGGTTTAGGAGTGTGTCTATGGGAATGTTTGACCATTCTTCCAGAAGCGCATTTGTGAGCTCAGGCACTGATGTTGGACAAGAAGCCCTGGCTTGCGGTCTCCATTCCAAAGGTGTTCTATCGGGTTGAGGTCATGACTCTGTGCAGGCCAGTCAAGTTCCTTCACCCCAAATTTGCTCACTCAGGTCTTTATGGACCTTGCTTTGTGCACTGGTCCAAATTTGGTGGAGGGGGAATTATGGCGTGGAGTGGTTATTCAGGGGTTGGGCTTGGCCCCTTAGCTCCAGTGACGGTAACTCTTAAGGCGTCAGCATATTAAAGGTTTTTTGGACATTTTCATGCTCCCAACTTTGTGGAAACTGTTTGGGGATGGCCCCCTCCTGTTCCAACATGACTGCGTAAGACCAACACCCAAAGCCCAATTTTTCTGCACCTGTTTGACTGGTGCATATATTTTCAATTTGTTACAGAAAGGCCAATTCTTGCTTTCATCAAGAGTATCTCTAGCCATTTCCTGCTCTCCGGCAGTGTGTTCTCGGAGCATTCCGCAGGAAAATGTTTTCTTCCTTTCACTGGTCTGTAGATCAGCGGCAGAATGAGTTTGCCACTAAACCCAAAACTATTCCTTAATGACCTTACTGGTAAGCCAGTAATGATAAAACTGAAGTGGGGTACAGAATACAAGGTATACCTGGTGTCTGTGGATGGCTACTTAAACACACAGCTCGCCAGTACAAAAGAGTATCTTAATGGGGCATTGTCTGGACATCTTGGAGAAGTTCTAATAAGGCGTAATAATGTATTGTATTTACAAGGAGTAGAAGAGGAGAAAGAAGATGGCGAGATGAGAAAATAAAGCAATTTCCAAATTAGTTTTGTAAATTTATTTTAAAACTTTTGAGGTTATTGTTGGACATTAATTTTCTTAACAGAACATACAAAAATAAACAGATTTTTTTTTAGGGATATGGTGTGAAGGCACCTACACCCGAAGCCAAATTTTTCCGCACCTGTTACTTCTATCCAAAGTCTGGGAAAGACTTGATCTAAAAACAGTGTACTGTAATTTGGCTTCTTCACATAAGGCTTGCTCACTGTGGTACAAAAATTCGTTATTGCCATCCAAAGTCTGCCAAAGACACATCAGAATGTATCCAAAAACTCTAATCTTGTTCCAAGTGCACTAAATTGTGGCCTCATCATACAGACTAGCTCCTCAAGCCGTTGTTTACAAAATACAGAAAGATTGCATGGAAAAATCTATTCAAATGTATTTTTTTTTTTCTTTATACATGTCAGTTTTGCTGCAGCAGGTTCTATACATGGTACGGCCCCACTTTGCAGGTAGACTAAGCGGACCCCCCCGGCACTATATTTAATGGAATTTTTCATTTTTATCGTTTCACTTTAAGCTTTATTAAAATCACTCCTCCTTTAAAAAAAAAAAAAAAAAAAAATTGCATTGATACATGTTCCCTAGGGCAGTACCCGGGCCCCCATACCATCTTTATGGCAAATAACTTGCATATAAGCCTTCAAAATGAGCGCTTTTGATTTTTTAAGTTTGGGCCCCATAAACTTTAATAAGGTTTGTGGTACGGGGTCTGAACTTTTGCGATGTTCGAGAGTTCTGTCGCTTACTGAACTGGTGAACCAACTCTAGTGAATAGCATAATTGTTTTCTCTCACCTTAGAATGCCATTGTGTCTAAAGCTTTCTCGAAGTCCCATCTCGACTGCCACGTGTGCCAAAGACCAGTTAGGATGGCTGCGCAGAAAGTCTGTAAGCTGCTGGACAGTGTCTAGCCGAAGTCCTTGCCTTGCACTTTCATAAAAAGGACGCAATTTGATTGTGTATTCATTAAATTTCTGTACGGCCTCTGTCTCTGACTCCAACTGAAATAGACTGAGAGATAAATGTAAATGTCATGTTACAAGCATTTAAAAGTTGCACAGCCTTATAGTTACTTTAAGTTAGAAATGCTCTTATCCTGTTTGCCCCTTTAAGGTGACTAAATAGATTCTACCACCTCCTTTCTCCAGAGATGCATACTTACCTCCATCTAATGGCTCCTCTGGCCTCTGAGGATTGTTTGTATCTTGCACCGCAGTCCTCTGTGTCCTGACCACTCCTGCACATTGAAGTCTATGAAACCTGTCTACCTCGGTCTCTGACCAGTAAACACAGGCTGATTTCGAAGCGACTATTGTCCATGCATGGCCATGACACGGAAGGACTTTTGGCCCAAGATGCAAACAATCCATGGAGGCTGTAAATGTCAGATTGAGCTAAATATGCATCTCTGGAGGGGACTGTGGTAATCGGTTATGTCACTGCCAGTAGGGCAAACAGAATAAGTGTACCTTCTCAAAAAAATTAAAAAAAAGCAATATGGCAGGGCAGATAAATAATAATGTGCAAAGTTAAGTAATTCAAACCAATAAAAATCACATCAGCTGACTTTAGTAAGCTGAAATCTTATTGGTTGTCAAGAGGTTACCATCTTCTGGTCATCTTTTGCCATTTGTATGGTTTATAGAATAAGCCTGAATTAACAAATCTGCAGGAAATACTGGAACATTTTTGGCCAGTTTGTTTGCTGCTATAGCTAAGTTCCTGCATTGAAAGAAATACAAGAATGGTACACCAAATGCTGGTGGGGGGGGGGGGGGGTAGTAACAAGTTCTATCTCAACTTGTGCAGGTGCCCATAGCGACCAATTAACTTCTATCTTGATTTATTTATTTCCACACCGCTCTTATTAGAGTGGTGTCTTAAAGGGGGATGTAAAGGCTCCCTTTTTTTTTTTTTTTTTTTAATACATATCATACTTACCTCCACTGTGCAGCTAGTCTTGCACAGAGTCTTCTGGGGTCCCTTGATGGCTCTCGTCTCCCCCCCGCAAGAGCTAACCCCCATTCTGGGAAGCGCTCTCCCAAGGGGGTTAGCTTGCGGGCGCGCTCCCGTGACTGTATCACTCGGCCTCGCCCCCCGGCGCGCCGCTTCATTAATTTGATTGACAGCAGCGGGAGCCAATGGCTGCGCTGCTATCAATCATCCAATGAATGAGCCAAGAAGAGCCGAGAAGCCCAGCCGAGAAGCCAGCGCATTCACGACGCGGGACTTTCGAGGGCTCAGGTAAGTAAACTGGGGGCTGGGGGGGGGGTGCTAATCGTCGGATATTTTTTCACCTTAATGCATAGAGTGCATCAAGGTGAAAAAACATGTACCTTTACAACCCCTTTAATCAGGTGTGCACTTGTAGTTTTTACCCATGTCTGTTACAATGCAGTGCAAACTACTTGGAGCACAAGCATTCCAGACCTTGCCTGACACATGTTGCTTAAAGCAGAACTTCAGTCATTTTTTCATCTTTCCATCTATTAAATCCTCTGCCTGTTGTTTTAACTTTGGATAGTAAAAAAAAAAATTCTGACAATACCTTATACAGCCCACTTCCTGTTTCTTGTCTGGTAAAAAGCTTAGGCTTATGACATCATGCACAGCTCTCTCTCACTCTTGTGAGAGTTTGCTAGGAAGGGGGGGAGTCATAAGAGGGCCAATGAGAGCTGCAGAGCTGGAGGTGTGTCTGAGTAAAACCAGGAAGTGAACAGGCACCAGCTTTAGCTGCCCACAGTTAAAATGATTGCTGCCTCTATTCTTAACAGAATTGATGCAGTCATGTTGATGGAAAGGATTTTGTATACCTTGTTCTGTCCATCAGATGTCTATATTCTGATTATCTGCATTTGTGTGATTATGTAAGTTACAACTTTGAATGTCATTTTAGACAATTATATGCAGAGCGCAGACACCACCTAGTGTCCTTTTTTGGTACTGCTTCAGTTTGTTATTATTTCATGCATTGTATGTGTAACCCAGGAAGTAGTTAGTAAGCAAGGTATTCTGGGTAGAATCTTCACAGGAAGTGAAGCAGATTCACCATGCTTTGAGAAGACACTGCAAGAAGCAGGACATGTCTTGTTCAATCACCATCATCCCTTAGAGAACTTAAAAAGTATGTTTTTACTATCTCATCTTGTATTGTGTATCGTTGTTTCTGCAATGTATGCTGTATTGTATGAGATATTGTACTTATTGAGGTTTATTTTTGTTATTTGTAGTTTCACCTGGCTTGTTCTAATAAAGTTGAGATCAAAGAAATATGGTATCTGAAGCTTATGGGGCAAGAAGGTTTAAACTATATGTCCTTGAGACAGAACATACCTTATGAGATAAAATGCACTTGTTCGAGTGCAGGATGGGATGCGTGGAAAACTCAAACATATTTTACTGTCACAGGACTAAAGGCCAATCTATGTTACCATTCCTTACATGAGCAATACTCTCAGGTATACCTTTCACCTAATTTGTATGTTTCTGTCATATCAAATATTAATGATCAGTATTTTCTAATGACTTTCTTGTATGCTTCAGAAATTTTGTTCTTTATTTAGATTTTCATAAATGTCCTTGAGACGTTAATTTTATGTTATGTACTGTCACATGACTGTATATTTTATTTGCCTCAATAAAAATAGTTTGTAAACAAAAAAAAAATGATTGCAGCCAGACTCAGTGGAGGGCGATTTCTGCAGCATATTTGGCAAGTACAGAATCACAGTATATATAACATAATATGCAAAGTGGTTGGAGGGAAGCTCCAGAATGGTAAAGATGTTTTAATTACAAATTATGAGAGCAGACTGCAGTTCCCTTTTAATCTGCATCTGTAAACATAGAAAGCTAATATGTGTGTAGAAGATATAATTTCCACCATGTCAATGCTGCCAAGTTTTACAGCATTAGGCCCCGTTTACACGCAAAGTCCACTCAAGTCCGGCTATCCGTTTTTCAGCCGGACCTGATCTTACTCTCCATTCTCCTCTATGGGCAGTCTCTGGCAAAAAAAACAGAAGGGGATCCATTACCCTCCATGCAAATGGACAGCCAGTCTGTTTACATCCAGGTGTCCATAGAGCAGAGCAGGCTGTGTTCGTGTCCACTCTGCATAAGCAGAGTAAACATGGACCCGATATCCCCTGCTGAGCTAAACCAGATCCGGCCCGTGAGAAAGGGGCCTTACAGTGCATGTTTGGGCAAAAAAACACCCATTATGTACATACCTGTAATATACTTTATACACAGGTATCTCATGCTTTGTCTTTAAAAATGCTGCTACAGAAAAACAACTGTAGATCTTGGCAGAAGCCAACTCCCTGAAGTGAGCTGACAACACTGCCTCTGCTGCACTAAAATCCCAAGCTGTGTTGTCAGCCCCACCTAAATTCTCTTCTGCTGGACTACAGAAAACATTTTATGCTCTTCATTTTCATAACCTCTCCTTTTTCACATTGTCAGCACTCCTTCCCCTGCTATACAAGATGTCTGCTGTTTCTTTCTATCCCGCTATCATATGCTACAAAGTGTGGTTCCTAGAGAGAGAGACAGACAGACAGAGGGAGCTTAATTTTCATGCAAACATCTCCAAATCTTTATTTTAACCACTTGCCTACAGTCCATTGCATGTATTGAGCAACAGGGCCAGTGGACCTTAACGCCCCCACCATTGCTGCACCAATGTGTCCATGCTGTGTCATTGTTGAGAGCGTGCTTACTTTTTGCTCCCAGCACACTGACCGAGCTGTCACTGACAACTCACGGTCACTGTTAACAATCAGGAGCTGTTGGAAGGGACTCCCAAACATTGACCACTGTGACAGCCAATCAGAACAGTCACAAGTCACTTCCCTCCTAGGAATCAGAACTCCTTAAAGGGCTGGCTGGAGACGTGGCAATGGGTAACATCAATAAACATTTCATCAGCCAAGTATAACAATGTTAGAAGCAATATTCCACTGACATCTACTGACAATGTAAACAAGAAAACGTTTGAGATGAGGAGAGGGGTAGTGGTGAGGTCATTATGTAGCTCTGTAGTCCACCAGGAAGAAACTTAGACCAAGCTGACAACACTGCATGGGATTGCAGAGCAGCAGTGACAATCCTATCAGCTCACTACTGGAAGTTACGAGCTCACTGCATATCTGGTTGAATTTAGGGTATTCTTCTGTACCTGCAGGGTTTTTTAGGAGACAAAACTTGGGGAAATGTGCATGTACTTCGGAGATATGCTGAATATGTTTATTTTTGCCCAGACGTAAACCTTAAAAAGGGGCTGTAAAGGTTTGTTTTTTATTTTCTAAATAGGTTCCCTTAAGCTAGTGCATTGTTGGTTCACTTACCTTTTCCTTCGATTTCCCATCTAAATGTTTTTTTTCTTTGTCTGAATTTCTCACTTCCTGTTTCTCCTCAGTAAACTTCACACCATCAACTGAGTGGTGTTGAGTCAGCCAGAACAGCTTACTGAGGAGGAACAGGAAGTGAGAAATTCAGACAAAGAAAACAAAGAAAAAATAGGATTTTTATAACAGCTTACCTGTAAAATCCTTTTCTTGGAGTACATCACGGGACACAGAGCGACATAGTCATTACTAATGGGTTATATAGATACCGTCAGGTGCTGGCACTGGCAACTTCCAAAACCGGAAGTACCCTCCCCTATATAAGCCCCTCCCATCCGGGAGCACCTCAGTTTTGTAGCAAAGCAATAAGTGTCCCCAAAGAGGGGTGGGAGCTCTGTGTCCCGTGATGTACTCCAAGAAAAGGATTTTACAGGTAAGCTGTTATAAAAATCCTATTTTCTTTTTCGTACATCACGGGACACAGAGCGACATAGTCATTACTAATGGGATGTCCTAAAGCAATGCCAAATGAGGGGGGGGGATACACCATATATAAGCTGAGCGCTATCAGACATGAGGATCTTTTGCGGCCTGCAACACACTGCGCCCAAAGGCGACATCCTCCTGACTTCTAACGTCCACCTGGTAGAACCTAGTAAACGTGTGTACTGAAGACCATGTTGCGGCCTTACAGATTTGAGCCAGGGAGGCCTGGTGATGCACTGCCCATGAAGTTCCAACTGCTCTCGTGGAGTGCGCCCTAACTTTGAACGGAGGCGGTCTACTTCTCAAGCCATAGGCTTGTATTATGACCTGTCGAATCCACTTGGCTAAAGTAGATTTTGACGCTGCCTGACCCCTTCTGGGGCCTTCCGGCAGAATAAACAAAGTATCCGTTCTGCGAATCTGAGCAGTGGCTTTTAGATAAGCTTTAACTGCTCTTACTACATCCAAAGAATGCAATAACTTTTCCTCTACCGAAGTAGGCTTGGGAAAAAACGAAGGAAGAACCACATCTTGGTTCAAATGAAACCTCGATACCACCTTAGGAAGAAAGGCTGGATGAGGACGTAACACTACTCTGTCCTTATGGATAACCAGATATGGCTCCTTACAGGACATAGCTGCTAATTCCGACACTCTTTTAGCCGAACAAATGGCTACTAGAAAAATCAATTTCCTGGTGAGAAGCACCAAGGAAATATGCTGTAATGGTTCAAATGGTTGTTTCTGTAGAACTGACAGAACCAAGTTTAGATCCCATGGACATATGGGAATATTAACCGGAGGACTAATACGCATCACTCCTTGTATAAAGGCTTTGACTAGTGAATGCGAAGCCAAGGGCCTTTGAAAAAATATTGACAAGGCCGAAATCTGACCCTTGATAGTACTCAAGGCAAGCTTCCTATCTACAGCCCATTGTAGGAAGTCCAGAATCCTACCTATTACGTATTTACGTGGATGCCATTTTCTGGCCTCACACCAGGCGATGTACGCCTTCCAGATTCTATAGTAGATCTGCCTGGATACCGGTTTCCTGGCATTGATCATGGTAGACACCACAGCATTAGAGAGCCCTCTCTTCTTTAGAATGTGGGCTTCAATAGCCAGGCCGTCAAACCTAGGGCTGGTAAGGAAGGGTGGTATATCGGTCCCTGCGAAAGCAGGTCCGGACGATGTGGGAGGGTCCAAGGACTCCCCACAGACATTTTTACAATCTCCGCGTACCATGCTCTTCGGGGCCACGCTGGAGCCACCAGAGTCACTGGTTTCTTTTCTACCCTGATTCTGCGGAGTAATCGAGGTAACAATTGTGGCGGTGGGAATGCATATATCAGCTTGAACTGATCCCAAGGGAACACTAGGGCATCCGAGCCGCAAGCTAGGGGATCCCTTGTCCAAGAGACAAACCTGTCCACTTTTGTGTTGAATCTGGATGCTAGCAGATCTACATCCGGTGTTCCCCACCGCTGACATATTGTCCGGAAAACCTCGGGATGAAGGGACCATTCCCCTGGGCATAATTGTTGGCGACTTAGAAAGTCCGCCTTCCAATTCTCCACTCCTGGAATGAATACCGCAGATATGGCTGGGACATATCTTTCTGCCCATCTCAGGATGTAATTTACTTCCCTTTGGGCTGCACGACTCCTGGTGCCCCCCTGACGATTGATATATGCCACTGCTGTGGCATTGTCTGATTGAACTCTGACAGGGGACCCTTGGAGTTTGGATGTCCATGCTACTAGGGCATACCGGGCTGCTCGTATCTCTAAGAGATTGATGGGCAGGGCCTTTTCTGCTTCTGACCACTTGCCCTGGAGAGACCATTGCTCCAGTACTGCTCCCCAGCCTACAAGGCTGGCATCTGTAGTGACCACCTTCCAGGAAATCGGACTGAAGGATTTCCCGCTTTCCAGATTCTGGGGAACCAACCACCAGCGGAGGCTCCTGCGAACGGAAGGGGACAAGGACATTTGTAAGTCCAGAGCCTGAACTTTTTTGTTCCAGGCTGACAGTATGGCCCTTTGCAACTTCCTTGAATGGAATTGACCGTAGGGTACTGCTTCGAATGATGCCACCATCTTTCCCAGCAGCCTCATGCACAGGCGTATGGATGGCTGTCTTTTTGAGCCCACTAAGTGGATCAAATCTCTCAAAGACGACCCCTTTTCTTGAGGCAAGAAAATTTTTCTCTGGTCTGAATCCAGCCTTAGCCCCAAGTATTCCAGACTTTTGACTGGTTTTAGGGCTGACTTGTCTCGGTTGATAATCCAACCGTGATATTCCAGATACTTGATTGTCTCGTGAACAACCACTTCTAGTTTTTCCACTGAGTGGTCTATCAGCAACAAGTCGTCTAGATATGCCATTATCGTTACACCTCGTGTTCTTAGATTGGCCAATAACGGGGCCAAAATTTTTGTGAACACTCTTGGTGCTGTGGCCAGACCGAAGGGTAAGGCTCTGAACTGAAAATGGCGGCCTTCTACCGCAAAGCGTAGAAATTTTTGGTGGGCTGGAAAGATGGGAATGTGCAAATAAGCATCCTTGATGTCGATCGAGGCTAACCATTCCTCCCCTTGTAGGGCAGTGGCTACCGATCGGATCGACTCCATCCGGAAAGTCCTGATATGCAGGAATTTGTTTAGCCCTTTTAGATTTAGTATGGGCCTCACGTCCCCGTTTGGCTTCGGAACTGTAAAGAGGTTTGAGTAAAACCCGAACCCCCACTCTTCCAGGGGAACCTCTATAATTACTGCTTGAAGCAATAATTGTTCTAGTGCCAACAGGAGGGATCCTCTCTTCTGGGGATCCCTTGGCACGTTTGACCTTATAAAGCGGGAAGAAGGGGAGTTTTTTAACTCCAATTTGTATCCCAGATTTACTGCGGAGAGCACCCATCTGTCTCGGATCGTGTCCCGCCAGGTCTCTGTGAACAACTGAAGTCTTCCCCCCACCCGATTGGGTGGGGGCAACCCTTCATGCATTTGACTTTGGGGGAGGTTTTGTACCTCTCCTGCTCCAGGGCTTCTTGTTACCCTGCAACTGTCCCTGATTTCTACCTCCGGGATTTGATCGAGGAGGCCGTCGGAACTGTTTCACAGCCGATGTCCTAGGGACTGGAGAAGCCGGCCTCTTAAAAGAGGGACCTCTAACTCTATTTTTAACCGGCAAAAGTGTACTTTTACCGCTGGAAATTCTCTGGATATACTTGTCCAGGTCTTCCCCGAATAAGCGCTCCCCATGAAATGGGAAGCTGACCAGCAATTTTTTACAGGGAGCTTCAGCAGACCAGTTTTTGAGCCATAGAAGCCTGCGCATATGTACTACAGACAGCGTAAGGCAGGAGGCCTGATGGATTGAATCCTTTATAGCGTCCACCGCAAAGCATAAGGCTCTAGGTAGATCAGCTAGGGCAAGAGCCTGCTGATCTGGCAAGTCCCTTAAGACCTGTTTCAACTGATCCTTCACTGCTTGGCAGACCCCAATAGCTGCCACTGCTGGTTGTGTCACCAATCCTGCTGTAGAAAAAGCAGATTTCAATAAGGACTCCAATTTTTTATCTATTGGGTCCTTGAACATTTGGACATTTTCCACCGGACATGTCAGTGATTTATTCACACAAGAGATGGCTGCGTCCACTGTAGGGACCCTCCATTTTCTGATGAACTTATCCTCCATAGGATAGACCACCGGAAATCTCTTGGGAGGAGTAAATATTTTGTCAGGATGCTCCCAATCCTGGTAAATGAGCCCCTCCAGTAAAGGATGGATCGGAAAGGAACAGACAGTCTGGGGAGCTTTTAGCGACCCCAACGAGGAGACAGAAGTGGAGGATGGCTCCGCAAGTGGCATTTTAAATGCTGATCGGACCATATTAGTCAGGGACTGAACCCATAACCTTTCAGCATGTGATGCTGAGAACGGCTCTTCCACTGTTGATTCCTCTGCAACCGAATCGACCTCATCCTGATCCCCCTCAGGTAGGTCGACCTCTGTATGGGACTGTTGCTCTGTTAACAGGCACTCTGAGGGAGGAGACGGAGATCGAGCGCTTTTCTCCTGTGACAGGGAAGCAGCGATCAATGCTGACAATCTCTCTTCCAGCCCTCCCAGAGCTGAGGAAAAAACCTCCTCTGTTACATACACAGGAGCAGGTGAACTGAGGACAGCCACAGTACCAGGTACTCCTGGGGGTGCCCTACGGTCACTAACCTCTGATTCTTCAGGGGAGACTGGTGCAGCCAAAGCATGCCCAAGATCCTCAGAGCCCGATGGAGACCCCCTATTCCTCCTGGAATTTCTAGTCCCGGAGTTTTTAGACGGCATATTCCTAAGCCACAAAGCTGAGGTATTCCAGCCGAAATACACCAGTTACTGATAATAGTCTAGCATAAATGCTGCTATAAGAAACAGTTGGTGTCTACTAATGTGCCTTTCTAGGGGATGCCTGTATCAACCGCTTGCTGTATGCCTTTAAATGTTGCCAGCTCTGTCTCTGTACTTCATAGCCAGCTTACTACAATATTGTGGTTTTTAAACCTGCTGGGACGCCCGCACATGCGCAGAAGCGCTGCGGCGCGCACAGAGCGTCATCCCCCAGGCTCCGCCCCCTTTTCCGGCTCACCTCTATATATAGAGGCGCGTGCACGCGCACGCGCGCGGCCACGTGCGCCTTCGGCGCTAATTTCAAAATGGAAACAAAGGGACAGGAGCCAGGGCCCCTCTTTGCCGCAGGCCGGGGGATGGACGAGCACTGCAACATGGCAGAGGAAGCAGTTTCCTATAAGAGAACTCACCAACTGCCTGGACTTTGCTCTGCTGAGAAGAAACTAGTCCACATGACAAGAAAACATTCCACAGCGGCCTCTAGTGGACAAACACAGGTACCGCAGTCTAATATATTAAATATATATATAAAAAATTTTTTTTTTTTTTTTTCTTGACCACCATTAAAAATTATTACATTTTTTTTAGTAGTTACAGGCATGCACAGAATCTTGCGGGAATACCATTAGGTAACAGACAGAAAGACAAATTAGGCTTGGGGGTCCCCCAATAGAACCAAGTTCCTGGGGGCCCCCACTTACCTGTTCCCCCGCCGCAGGACTTTGTTTGGTCCACAAAAGCCCAAACTTCACCTATCACGGCAGGCATTGTAATCAAACCTTCAGGGACCGGGTTCCCAAGGATTCCACTCCCCTGGACCTGTATAGCACCCTGCACAGAAAACATCTTGGTCGTGGGTATGACCAGAGCTCTGGATCCCAGGGTCCAGCTCTCCTAAGAGAAGCATTACAGGCAAAACCTTGCTCTTCTCTGCAAGGTCCGGGTACCGACCGTTTAGCTATGAAGCTTTTTTGGTCGGATCCGGAATAGCTTACTGAGGCCCAAAAGAACCTGTACGCAAGCTCAGTGAAAAACACATGTTTCTTCTTGGCCAACACCTTAGACACTGGCAAAAAACTGAGGTGCTCCCGGATGGGAGGGGCTTATATAGGGGAGGGTACTTCCGGTTTTGGAAGTTGCCAGTGCCAGCACCTGACGGTATCTATATAACCCATTAGTAATGACTATGTCGCTCTGTGTCCCGTGATGTACGAAAAAGAAAAAACATTTAGAAGGGAAATCTAAGGAAAAGGTAAGTGAACCAACAATGCACTAGCTTAAAGGAACCTATTTAAAAAAAAAAAAAACGAACCTTTACAACCCATTTAATACAAAATTATGCATGCACCCTTATATTGAATCAAAATCATAATATAAAAAATATTGGTGTTCGATTAAAAGCAGAAAGATACAAACCGGTAGGCATTTTGTGGTGTCAGTGGGTTAACTAAAAGACAGTCCCATGATCTTGCAGTTTTGCTTTTGTAAAGCAGGAGCCGTCCATCTTCTCTGATTCTTGGGCAACCGACATAGTCCAGGAGAGGCACCTCTCTAACCCTATAAGGATTTGTAAACAGGTTGCTCACTGCATTTACAGTGTTGAAGATTCGTCCAAACAGGTCCATGGAAAATCACTGACAAAAAGGTAAAAAGCAGATATTTTTCCATTAATATAATATATTTCTAAAAACCTTATTACGTCTGCTTAAAGCATATGTAAATTCTAACAATCAACTTCCTTTATTTGCTGTTATTTTCTTAATAACTATACCATTGAAAGTGTTTTGTTACATCTTTCGATACAGAATTCAAAAAGATTTGTTCTATTTGTAGGACATAAACAGACATGTATTTTAAAGATTTATCCGATTTTCTTTTATCTTATTTTAAGACTGGTCTTCCACCTCTGCATCATTTTGGATGTTTTTGAGTGATCTTTTGGCCTATTGGAGCAAATAATTTTATATATGAACATGGTTTAAATAATACCTGCTTAACTGAAAACAATGTTTAGAATAGACATTTATTACTTGAACATTATATATAGATTAATAACCAGGGCTTTTTTTCCTCAGAAAAAAGGTGCAGGAACTCACCCTCTCTGTTCAACTCCCCGCCCCAACCATGCCCAAACTCCACCCCAACCACGCCCAAACTCCACCCCAACCACCCACACCTTCCTCAGAGGAGAGAATTACAGCAGCACCAAAAGATTGTTTTGGAGTTAAGGCTTAGAACTGTGTATCACAGAAGGCAAATCCCCCCCCCCCCAGCTCTCCTCTCATCACAAATCTCCCCACTCAACACAAATCCCCCCACAGCTCACCTCTCAACACAAATCTCCCCAGCTCACCTCTCAACACAAATCTCCCCAGCTCACCTCTCTGTACAAATCCCCCCAGCTCACCTCTCATCACAAATTGCCCACACACACACACACACACACACTTTCTCAGCTCCCTCAGCTCAAATTCCCCCAAGCTCTCCTCTGTGTACAACGTTCTCCCCTCTGCTAAACACACATACAAACTTTACCTCTCTGCACATATTCCCCCTCCCCCACATACTTTCATAGTGCACTCCTCTCTGAACGAACTCAGTTTCTGCAAAAGTTCTCCCTCGTTTTCAGTGACATCCTTCACCTCTTCCTCCATCATTGCACTCTGTGGTACATGCAGGATTTTTTTTTATGCACAGTGCAGTGGACCGGAGAGCTCCCCTACTGTAGCACAGAGCCGAGGAGGTGTTTCAGGGCTCCCCGGCTGTGCTACAAAGGCTGAGTAGCGGCGGCAGGCAGGGATGGAAGCTTCCTCCTGAATCACTGCAGCAGCTGAAGGTTGGGATCGGAAGCACTCACCAGCGATTGAGGACAGCAACATGGAGTACCCAGCACTAGCACAGAGAAGCCAGTAGAGGAGGTGCACTGTGCAGAATACTCCCTCTACTGGCTTCAGTATTAAATGACACTCAGCCAGGAGAGGAGAGGGCTGTCAGAGGTTCCGGAACGCAGTTCCGCTGCGTTACGGCAGAAAAAAAGCCCTGTTAATAACTATTAAAGTGGTGTAAACCCACTAAACCCCTTTTTTTGCAAGAGAAAGGCATAATGAGCTAGTATGACTAGCATACTAGCTCATTATGTACCACTTACCTTAGATCGGGGCCCCCGAAGCAGTCCCTGTCCCTCTCTCCAGACGCAGCCATCGCTGCGGCGATAGCCGAAATGTTACTTCCGGGTATCACCGCACCAGCCAATCACAGCGCCGCTCCGGCGCTGTTATTGGCCGGAGCGGCGAAGACGTGACTCCGCACATGCGCGCGGGAGCCGTCAAATTCGGCTACGCCCAGCGATTGCTGGGAAGTAGCCGAATTTGTGAATGGGATTAACCCCATGAATTCGCCGTTGCCGTAGACAGCGGCGCCTGTCATTTTAGTAAATAGCTCCTAAACCATGTAGGTTTAGGAGATATTTCTTGCACCTACAGGTCTAGGCCTAGGCATCTAGGCTTACCTGTAGGTGCAAGTTGTAAAAGTGGGTTTACAACCACTTTAATCCTAGTACACGCGGCCGAGAATCCCATCAGGAAAAAAAACGTTGTTTTTCCTGACGAGATTCCTGGCAAGCTTTTCTTGCCAAGCCGTGCATACAGATGGCCATTCAAAAGAACCGCCGTTCTTTTGAATGGCAAGAACGCGGTGACGTCATCGACTACGACAAGCATGCGCTCATCACATTCGATGCCGTCATCTTGCTTCACCCTACACTACCCTTGTAAGCTACCGCGCATGCGTCAAAGTCTCATTGAGCATGCGCGGGCTTACCGGAGGACAGGTAAGCTTGTAGCCGCATACACACACACACAGTTTTCTCGTCGGGAAACAGGCCGACGAGAATCCCGACGAGAAAAAAGAGAGCAGGTTCTCTATTTTTCTCGTTGAGTTTCCCGGCAGTTTTCTCGACGAGAAAGCATACACACGACCGGTTTTCTCGGCAAAAAGCTCTGCCAGCACTTTTCTTGCTGGTTTTCTTGCCGAGAAAACCGGTCGTGTGTACGAGGCCTTAGGCTACATGCACATAGGCGGCTTGGTCTTTAAGCATCAACAGCTTAGAGTTCTGGGCGCCAGGAATGCAGAGATGCAGCATCCAGCCCGGCTACCATCAGGCTGTCAAGATCTATGAAAGGCTGAAATATGCCATTGCTCCACGCTGCACTGCCTTACACATTCAGGAAAGTTTCCCCCGAACTTAGGAATACTGCATTTGGGTATACTCCTGTTAAAGTGAAAGTAAACTCTTTTTTTGCACTTGTACTTACAGGTAAGCCTATAAGGCTTACCTGTAGGTACAGTGAATATCTTCTAAACCTGCACCGTTTAGGAGATACTCACACTGCATGCAGCCAGTAAGGTCACCAGCGGATTCACTCTGAAAAGACAGAGCCATGGTCCGTGACCCCCACGCGCATACGTGGGAGTGATGTCATCGCAGCACGGCCAGATGGCTGGAGCATGCGAACCCGGAAGGAAGACCGGGGGAGGATGGAAGCCCTCTCAGCACTGATAGCGCACTGCTGGGGGGCTTCGTTCTAAGGTAAGTATTTTGTCATAATGTGCTAGTATGTGATGCATACTAGCACATTACGCCTTTACCTTGCAGACTTTAAAAAAAAATAATATGTGGTTTACTACTGCTTTAACAGAAAACAGCCCTAAACATGAGTACTGCTTGGTACAGAATCCAGCCACCGTTTATTTCCGCCTGTCATAAATGTTGACAATCCAAGTAAAATAGATGTTTAGCACTTACCATATATTATATTGACGAGATTGCCCTAAGGCCCCTTTCACACTTGTGAGACTTGTCCTGCGACTTGGGACTGAAAAGTCGCATGGCAAGTCGTACCCCATCATTTCCAATGAGTACCATCCATATCTGTGC
Source organism: Rana muscosa (assembly GCA_029206835.1). Lineage (NCBI taxonomy): Eukaryota > Metazoa > Chordata > Amphibia > Anura > Ranidae > Rana > Rana muscosa. The sequence goes on along the minus strand of CM055120.1, from coordinate 432,542,644 downwards.
GACTTCAAGTGGCACCGACTTCAAAGTAGTCCCTCTACTACTTTGGTCCGACTTTGATGCGAGTTGAGGTCCAAAGACCTCAAGTTTACACAGGCATTCCCTGAAATCACGTGTAGCGATACTCACCCCCTTCACCTGCCTTTGGCTCCTCGCAGGGAGAGAGGGCACACCACGCCAGAAGCCCGTACCCTCCTATGTGAAGAGGTTGAGCGGTGTTGTTGGCGGGTCTCCACAGCCAGAAAGCCAGAATCCTCCAGAGACTGATTCTCACCTCTATAGTTAATAAAGATAAGTCTTTATGTTCCCCCAATAATTTCAAGGTCCATACCAGCTGTAACTCCAATGTAGAGTTTATTTTTCTTCTTAAAGCACAGTCTCTGATAGGAAAGGTTGGAGTAAGAACAGGACAGCATAAGGTGTGGGAGAGGTCCAGGCACAAATGTAAAACACTTCACTGCTCAGATTCTCAAGCAGACTCAGCCCATTTGGATAGTCTCCCTAGATAGGGACTAGCAGCCAGAATGGTGCTCTAACTCAACCGCAGTCTCTGCCACAGACTTGGTAAATTCCGTCTCTGCCACAGACCTGGTGAACTTGGTTCCTCTTTAAAACTTGACCTCTGTTAAGGAGAAGACATCCCTCCAGAGAGTTACCAGGCCCCTTCCTTCACCGTGACTTCTCACCAGTCCCTCGGAACGGTTCCTCCCCTGGCCTCCTCGTCTAAGATGCGGGTCCCCTTGCAAGGCGGCACCCTGGGATTCCTCGATCTACGATGGGCCCCAGCCGAAGGTGCTGGGCCCAAGGCCTTTGCCGCAGCCCCAGGGCTAAAGGTGCCTGGGACTGATTCACCAACCCCCGCCCAGGGCAGACAGGAACACACTCCCTGGGGTAGGACCCCCGACCGCGACAAAACCCGTAACAGGCAGCATCTGCCACTTTTATATCCTCTCCCAGCATGCACAGCAGGCCTGCCACTCCCACCGTATGGCTGCTGAGAGGGGACACACAAGGCACAAAGCTGTATCAGCGGTTCAACCCTGGCCTGCCATGGGAGCGCCACCTGCAGGCCACAGGGAACTGTGCACTGGTACTCTCCCTGCGGACAAAAATGGTTGATAGAATCCTGACAATTGGGGTGTTTGAGCATAACTACCACTCAAACACTTCCCCTAAATTTAGGACCACGCTACACACAGTAAAATCACGTGACTGTGAAGTCCCAGTAGTGAGAAAGGGGCCTTAGAGATCCCACGCTTCTGATATAAAATAGATTGTGCCAGGCTGCTGCCCTACGACACCCAAAAACACTTTGTTTCATCCATTTATGAAATGAGAGCATGTCGAAAGCCATTCAGTTTCTGCACTTTCTATCCCACAGCCAAAACAGGAACTAGGCAGAAAACCTTCCAAAGTGAGAAAATCCCTGATCGTCACCAGGGTCACCAGAAATAATGACCCCACTGGAAGATTTCCCTCTATTCTTTTTCTGCTAACAACCCAATATTTAGGATTCTCTTTTAACTTTCCACTCTCAATGAGAACGATAAAAACAGGGCAGTTAGAAAGAGTGAATCTCCCTAGGGGGCACAGACAGCAATAAAAAACTGACAGGTGTTCTAATCCTTCTTCACTCTTTCCAAAACACACAAAAAAATAAATAAAAAAAGTTTGAAAAGTTTGCCTTCAATTATATTTTAAAGCACATGTGCCAAACACAAGGCCCGCGGGCCGAATCCGGGCATCTGGCAATTTTATGTGGCCCTCGTACCCAGGGCTTTTTATCTGCTGCAACTTGGCGGAATTCGGTTCTGCCACCTCCCACGCTTGCCCTCAGCTCCCCACACACCACCATTTTTTTTAAAACACAGAAGCCTTCTGTTTTTACAAGGACAGCTTTCCTCTTAGCGGCCCTCACAGATCCCTGCCTCCCCTGCACTCACCCCTTGCAGGGAAAAGGGAGATGCAGTGTGGGATAGGATATCACGTGGCAATCTGCACTGTGAACCCTAGCTGTGCCTGGGTGCACATACACTGAGCAAAGATCTCCCTGCAAGTGAGGTACTAGAGCTGGGCCAGGTAGGTAAGATGCGAGGAAGCTTTGTGAAAAGTGAAATGTGAACAGCCTGTGAAAGGGAGCTAAACCCTGTGGACTGTGCATAGCACACCCCTAGACCCTGCACTCTGTACACAGCGCACCCCAGAAACGCGCACTGGGTATCCAGGGCAGCCCAGAAATTGCACATAATGCTCTCCTGGGATTTACTGCCCTTTAGGATCCTCCAACTGTGCAATTTGGCCACACCCACACTGAATGCTGTTCCTGTACCTGTTCTCCGATAAAAAAAAAGACCTGGATAAATTTATATAGTCTTATAGATACAAGCGACCTTTTGAGGGCAACCAAAATGTTGACGCGGCCTGCAATGAAATTAAGTTTGACACCCCTGCATTAGCTAAGCTTTATATATACCCAGATAGAAAAACTCATGTGATTGTGGGTGTAATTACCATCATCCCATTTACATACATTTTTGAACATATCCTAATTTTTGGGACTTTAAAGTGGTTGTAAACACACTTTTTCAACTTGCACCTACAGGTAAGCCTAGATTAAGGCTTACCTGTAGGTGCAAGAAATATCTCCTAAACCTACACGGTTTAGGAGATATTTACTAAAATGACAGGCGCCGCTGTCTACGGCGCATGCGCGCCGTAGATAACGGCGCATTCATGGGGTTAATCCCATTCACAAACTCGGCTACTTCCCAGCAATAGCTGGGCGTAGCCGAATGGGACGCCTCCCGCACGCATGCGCAGAGTGACGTCTCCGCCGCTCCGGCCAATCACAGCGCCGGAGCGGCGTTGCGATTGGCTGGTGCGGCGATACCCGGAAGTAACATTCCGGCTATCGCCGCAGAGATGGCTGCGGCTCAAGACAGGGACATGGACGGCTTCGGGGGCCCTGATCTAAGGTAAGTGGTACATATTGAGCTAGTATGCTAGTCATACTAGCTCATTATGCCTTTCTCTTGCAGGTGTTGTAAAAAAAAAAAAAACGAGTAGTGGGTTTACAACCACTTTAAAAAGGCAATTCAACCATGATATAGTTTATTAGAAAACATCATTAAAAAAAGTGATACAAGAACAATATACAATTTACGACCGTGACAGAACCCACTGTCACTGTGTGTTTTGGAAGGGACTGTGGGCTGGCCTTCTACCCACAGACTATGGCCCAGAAGAGACAGAGACTTGCGGACAAGCTGGCATTGAGATAATGTAATGTAATGCCATATCCCTTCTCCCCCATCCCCCCTCTTGTTGCTGTGTTTAATTGTGTTGGGTCTGGACTGGAGACATCTCTCCGCAGGGAATGTGTATTGAGGTGCTGCCTGCTTACCATAATCCCTTTATGTTTCAACGTCCAAGTGTTGAGTTCCCATTGGTTCTTCCTTGTCCCCTACCTCCCTCTATGACAAGGCTAAGGGGAGTGTCCCTAACGGTGTGTAAAAGTGTATGTTTTGTATTTAATAAACAGTTGATGCTCTGCATGTTTAACCCTCAACACCTGTGTGGATTGTCTTGTGATTGAGGGGTTAAGGGCTGATTATTGCGAATCTGCAGGCTGCAGGTGCGTTTGGAGGACAGGAGACACAGGTCTGGCGGGTGTGCCCACCTGGGGTATCCGAGATCCGTCACAACGACAAACAAAATTCATTAGTAGTAAGAAGAGCCAGTGTTCTGCCGATGAGTGTCCCCCCGGCGGATAATGTCCCCCCTGTACTGCGCAGTTGCCGTGCTTGCACAATGGGGCCGACGGAAATAGTCGAAGCTAAATAGCTCAGAGTCAGCTGAACACGGCGCCTGCGCAATGATGAGGATATTGTGACAGACGCTGGCGCACGCTCCCGATGCTCGTGCTACTCTGCAAGGGGGCGGGTGTATTACTGTTATATCGTCTAAGGGGCGGATACATACAGAAGAGGCCGAGTTTTCTATTGATGTGCAGAGCTGATAATGAATGCCATGCACATCAATAGAAAACTCTGCCTCTTCTGTATCTATCCGCCCCTTAGACGATATAACAGTAATACACCCGGCCCCTTGCAGAGTAGCATGAGCATCGGGAGCGTGCACCAGCGTCTGTCACAATCTCCTCGTCATTGCGCATGCGCCATGTTCAGCTGACTCTGAGCTACTTAGCTTCGGCTATTTCCGTCTGCCCCATTGTGGTTCATACTGCGCAAGCGCGGCAACTGCGCAGTACAGGAGGACATTATCCGCCGGGGGACAATTTTCGGCAGGACACCGGCAAAACTGTAGTCCTTGAAGTGTCGTTTTTTGGTACATCAAAGTGACAATAAAACAATAATTCTGACGCGTTTCGGCAATAGCCTTAGTCGTAACGAAATTCATCATAGCGTGTAACAAGATGTTTAGATAATGAGATACATTGAGCGCATGCACTCAATGCATCTCATTGTTTCTTGTTACACGCTATGATGAATTTTGTTTGTCGCTGTAAGATGTACATTGTTCTTATATCACTTTTTTAATGATGTTTTTTAATAAACTATATCTTTTATAAAATCATGGTTGAATTGCCTTTAAAGTCCCAAAAATTAGGATATGTTTGAGCTTTATACCCAGTTTGACAGAAGCACAATGTAAAAAGCACAAGTATACACAAGTCTTAACCTGTATGGATGAAAGGTACACACCAACATTAACCTGTTGTCCACCGCCCACCGTCAAATGACGGCGGGCGGAAGAATCTCTCGTTCTGACAGGACGTCATATGACGTCCTGCCTTTGAAAGGAGCTAGGGGGGCGCGCGCGCGCACCCGCCTCGTTGCTGGGGACCCGATGCGCGTGCCCGGCGGCCGCGATGGCCTGCCGGGCACCCGCGATTGTCCAATAACCAAGCAGGAAAGTGGATCTGTGTGTGTAAACACACAGATCCACGTCCTGTGAGGGAGAGGGGACCGATGGTGTGTCCCTTGTACATAGGGACAACCATCGGTCACCTCCCCCAGTCAGTCCCCTCCCCCCCACAGTTAGAACACATCGAGGAAACACATTTAACCCCTTCCTCGCCCCCCTAGTGTTAACCCCTTCCCTGCCAGTCACATTTATACAGTAATCAATGCATTTTTATAGCAGGGATCGCTGTATAAATGTGAATGGTCCCAAAAATGTGTTTGATGTTTCAGCCGCAATATCGCAGTCACAAAAACAAAAACAAAACAAAACAAAACAAAACAAAAATCGCAGATCGCCGCCATTACTAGTAAAAAAAAAAAAAAAATGCTATAAATCTATCCCCTATTTTTTAGATGCTATAACTTTTGCGCGAACCAATAAATATACGCTTATTGCGATTTTTTTTTACCAAAAATATGTAGAAGAATACGTATCGGGCCTAAACTGAGGAAAATTTTAATTAAAAAAAAAAAATGGATATTTATTATAGCAAAAAGTCAAAAATATTGTGTTTTTTTTCAAACTGGACGCTCTTCTTTTGTTTATAGCGCAAAAAATAAAAACTGCAGAGGTGATCAAATACCACCAAAAGAAAGCTCTATTTGTGAAAAAAAAAGGACACAAATTTTGTTTTAAAGGCCACGTTGCACGACCACGCAATTGTCAGTCAAAGTGTGACAGCGCTGAAAGCTGAAAAATGGCTTGGGCAGGAAGGGGGTTTTCGTGCCCGGTAGGGAAGTGATTAAGGAAGCACACAAAAAATTTAATGTCTGGTCATATAATGACATCATTACATCACCGATTTTTTAACTAAGGCTGGATTTACACGTAGACCCCTTTTTCAGACGCTTTCGGGCTAAAAATAGCACCTGTAAAGCGCCTGAAAAACGTCTCCCTGTAGTGTCAGTGTGAAAGCCAGAGGGCTTTCACACTGAGGCGATGCACTGGCAGAACGTTAAAAAATGGCCTGCAAGCAGCATCTTTGGAACGGTGAAGGAGCGGTGTGTACACTGCTCCTCCACCGCTCTGGCCCATTGAAATGAAAGGGCACCGAGGTTGGTTTTAATCCTTTTTCGGCCACTAGCGGAAGTTAAAAGCACCCCACTAGCAGCCGAATACCTCCGCAAAAATGACGGTAAAACGCCCCTAAAAATAGCGGTGCTTTACCGCCGACGCGGTTCTTTCAATGTGTGAAAACATAGACATGACCTTTTTTAGGATAATGCATGTCAGCATACTGCATAGTATGGCAATAAGTGCCTTTAAAAACAACGGTAAACCTCTGACCATTTATTAAAGTGGTTGTAAACCCTATGAGAAAAAAAAAAAACCTGCAAGACAAAGGCATAATGAGCTAGTATGCATAGCATACTAGCTCATTATGAATTACTTACCTGAGATCGAAGCCCCTGCAGCAGTCCTCGTACATTGCTCCAGCGGCCTACATCGCTCCCGGAGTTACTTCTGGGTATCCTGGGCTCCAGGATTGTCATTGGCTGGAGCCGCGATGACGTCACTCCCGCGCATGCGCGTGGGAGCCGCTGGTAACGGCACACTTACTGAAGCAACGGCACATAGGTGCCATTGCTTCGGTTTGCTTCAGTGCGCAAGTGCCGATGACATCGGCACATGCAGGGGGACAGGGGATATCTCGTAAACCATGTAGGTTTAGGCGATATCCTGGGTAGCTACAGGTAAGCCTTTTTATAGGCTTACCTGTAGCAAAAAGTGGTTGTAAAGGGTTTACAACCACTTTAATGCACATCAGAGCACACAAGGTGTGTAAAATGGACCCTAAGGGCCCTTTCACACCCACAGATCCCGTTCCTTATACACCTGCTTGCAGGGCCAGCCCGAAACATTGTGCTGCCTGGGACCAAGAATGAAATGCTGCCCCCCCCCCCAAAAAAAATCACGCCCACCAAAAGGCCCCCACATTAATTATTTTATATCATGATAAATAAAGGGGACCCGTCATGGCTCTATACATGTATAGGAGTAAAAAGAGGACCTGTCGTGGCTCTATACATGTATAAAGAGGACCTGTCATGGCTCTATACATGTATAAAGGAGTATAAAGAGGACCTGTCATGGCTCTATACATGTATAAAGGATAATAAAGAGGACCTGTCATGGCTCTATACATGTATAAAGAGGACCTGTCATGGCTCTATACATGTATAAAGGATAATAAAGAGGACCTGTCATGGCTCTATACATGTATAAAAGGAGTATAAAGAGGACCTGTCATGGCTCTATACGTGCATATAGGCATATAAAAAGGACCTGTCAGGGCTCTATACATGTATATAGGAGTATAAAGGGACCTGTGCATGGCGGGCAGCCGCAATGTCTTTTGCGCAAACTAATCAATGTACGCTAATTGTGGTTTTTTTGGTACCAAAAATATGTAGAAGAAAACATATTGGCCTAAACTGATGAAGAAATAATTTTTTTTTATAAAATGTTTTGGATATTTATTATAGCAAAAAGTAAAATATATATATATATATATATATATATATATATTTTTTTTTTTTTAAATTGACGCTCTTTTGTTGTTTATAGTGCAAAAAATAAAAACCGCAGAGGTGATCAAATATCACCAAAAGAAAGCTCTATTTGTGGGGAAAAAAGGACATCAATTTTATTTGGGTACAGTGTTGCACAACTGCGCAATTGTCAGTTAAAGCGACGCAGTGCCGTATCGCAAAAAATGGCCTGGTCATTAAAGGGTTTGTAAAGGTTCGTGTTTTTTCACCTTAATGCATCCTATGCATTAAGGTGAAAAAACACCTGGCAATGACTGCCCCCCAGCCCCCCTGTTTTACTTACCTGAGCCCGTTCACTTGCTGTGCGCGTCCCCCGGCGTCCTCTTCTTCACGGAGTCTGGCCGTTAATTGGCTAGATTGGATATATTGATAGCAGTGCAGCCATTGGCTCGTGCTGCTGTCAATCACATCCAATGACCCGGCCCGTGGGTGGGCGGGAATGAGTCATGCACGCTGTGTCTATGGACACAGCATGTATGACAGGGAGCGCGCCCGCAAGCTAACCCCCTTGGGAGAGCGCTTCCCAGAAGGGGGTTAGCTGATGCAGGGAGGAGCCGAGACAGCCGCCGAGGGACCCGAGAACCAGAGGATCAGGGCCACTCTTTTCTAAACAAACTGCACAGTGGAGGTAAGTATAACATGTTTGTTATTTCAAAAAAATAAAAAACAAAGCCATACAACCGCTTTAAGTGGGCAAATCCTTCCGGTCCCTAAGTGGTTAATCAGGGCTGGGCAAGGCAAGTCCCTCTCAGGCTCTCATGTCTCATACAACTTGTGATGTGTGTTTGTACTTACAGTTTTGCTTTGGGCTCCACAACCAGATGCGGGTTGTCGGCTGCCACACGTTGCGGATTGTCGGCTGCCACACGTTGCGGATTGTCGGCTGCCACACGTTGCGGATTGTCGGCTGCCACACGTTGCGGATTGTCGGCTGCCACACGTTGCGGATTGTCGGCTGCCACACGTTGCGGATTGTCGGCTGCCACACGTTGCGGATTGTCGGCTGCCACACGTTGCGGATTGTCGGCTGCCACACGTTGCGGATTGTCGGCTGCCACACGTTGCGGATTGTCATCTGCCACACGTTGCGGATTGTCACTTGCCACAATGTCACCTGCCACACGTTGCGGATAGTCCCGTGCCACACGTTGCGGATTCTCACTTGCCTAGGCGTCACCTGCCACACATTGCGTATCGTCACTTGCCACACGTTGCGTATTGTCACGACGTCACCTGCCACACGTTGCGTATTGTCACTTGCCACACGTTGCGTAGACATCACTTGTCACACGTTGCGGGTTGTCACTTGCTGTGTCCCAGAGTGAAGGCAGGCAGCAGAGAGATGATATAATCTCTCTGCTGCCCACAGCTGCACAGTGAGGGTGAAACTGTGGTGATGCAGGGCGGCGGGGAGAGATGACAACATCTCTCTGCTCTACTGCCCGCTCACTTGCTGACTGCTCCCAACCCCCCCCCCACTGCGAGTGCTCTGTCCGCCCCTGTCACCAACAGCAGCGGCGCTGGGCTCCTCACAGGGAGCGGCGCCTGCCCACTAGCTCGCTGACTGCCCCCCCCCCCCCCCGCCTGTGAGTGTCCTCACACGCAGCGGCGCCGGGCTCCTCATAGGGAGCGGAGCAGGCTGGCTGGCTGGCTGGCGGGCCCCCTAACAGTGCAGGCTGGCTGGCGGGCGTCAGTTTGCCACCCCCCTAACAGTGCCGCCTGGTACCATGATATCACCCGGTCCCATCATAGGGCCGGCCCTGCCTGCTTGCTCAGCGGAGATCGCTCCCTCGATCCCCGCTGAGCCGGCAGATGACAGGGCGGTCCCTGCACACTGTGTAGGGACCCCCCTGTCAGATCTCCGCTCTCCTCTATGGGGGGGGGGGGAATCGGATGAACACGGACCGTCTGTCCGTGTTCACCCGATTAGATCCGCATACGGATGGAAAAATAGGATTTACCTCCGTCTGCAGAAACGGAGCATAGCGGACACTGATGAGATCGGGTGTCAGCGGATGTTCATCCGCTGACACCCGCTATCCCATAGGGATACATGCATGTCTGTTTTTCATCCGAAAACGGATGGATGAAAAACAGACATACGGTCCGCAGGTGTGAAAGGGCCATTACAGACTCTGAAGTCTGAGAGGCTGAAAGCTGCTGTGGCTGGACAGTGCACCAAGTGGTACTAACACTTAGGCTGCATTCACACCATAGCGTTTTCAGCTCATAAAACGCTTGTAAAAAACGCCCAACAAGCAAAATCCCATTAATTTCAATAGCACCTGTTCACATCTGAGCATTTTGTCACCTGAAGCAAAACGCCTGCTAAACACCTTAAGCTCAAAAAAGAACATGAGCTTCTTTGGGGCAGATTATAGGCGTTTTTCTGCTTTTTACATTGGTGACCTGTACAAAATCGCGGGCAAAAACGCGATAAAAACTCAGTAAAAACGCGTGACTTTGAAACGCTCAGGTGTGAATGCAGCCTTAGGGCAGGGGGCACCCAGGGACGGATGTCTGGACCACAAGAAGTATTCTGGGCATCTGTCCTTGGGCACATACTAAATTTTAGTGTCACTCAGTGAACTGTCCAGCCACAGCAGCTGTCAGCCTCTTAGAGAGTTTACCAGACTGCCGGCAGCAGGGTTAGATGGTTCCCCTGTGCGTGCCACCTGCAAGAGAACACTACGATCTTATGCACAGGGGCTAAACACCCAGTGTTTATGAGATCGAAGCACTTTTCTTCCGCTGATAATTCAGTACTAGTGAATGTGTGTGCAGGGGTACTGGGATGGGCACTAGCAGGGCCGGTCCGAGACGGGGTGCACTGCACCGAGGCGCCTGAGGGGAGGGGGCGCCAAAGTTTCAGGAGCAGGAGTGTGTTTTTTCCAACGAGTCTGGCGCTGGTGTTTTGTCCTACAGGAGTCACAAGCACATGTCAGCGAGGGCGCCGTGACCTCGTTCATTGCCCCATACTTTCGCCGCCCACTGACCCGCCCGCCGGCACGCCTGCAGCAGTGTCAACACATCCCCCGCCCGGCGCCCGCTGTACAAAGAGGGAAGAGGAGGTAAGTTAGGTCCGCCCCACCTCCTCCCCATGTCCCCTCTGTGCCCGCCCACAACCCCTTGTGAGGCCAATCTGTGCCTGGAAAGGGGTGTGGGCAGGAGATTTCAAAGCAGGCAGACGCCAGTGACACTAATCTGATGTCGCTGGACACCGTCTCCTCTCCGCTCTGCTCCAGTATCAGCATTCAGTGAGGCCTGGAGGACAAGGACTAGTGAGAGGTACAAGCTGCCAGGGAGCTGCTGGAAGAAGCAGCAGTGCACCTCCCTGATCAAGAAGGTACTTGGCATCATACACAGACCTATCTTCAGATACAGACAGGGCTAGTGATCTCTCTCTCTCTCTCTCAGCCTCGCCTCACCTCTCTCTCTCTCAGCCTCGCCTCTCTCTCTCTCTCTCAGCCTCGCCTCTCTCTCTCTCTCTCAGCCTCGCCTCTCTCTCTCTCTCTCAGCCTCGCCTCTCTCTCTCTCTCAGCCTCGCCTCTCTCTCTCAGCCTCGCCTCTCTCTCTCAGCCTCGCCTCACCTCTCTCTCTCAGCCTCGCCTCTCTCTCTCTCAGCCTCATCTCTCTCTCTCAGCCTCATCTCTCTCTCTCTCTCTCTCTCTCAGCCTCATCTCTCTCTCTCTCTCTCTCTCTCTCTCAGCCTCATCTCTCTCTCTCTCTCTCAGCCTCATCTCTCTCTCTCTCTCTCAGCCTCATCTCTCTCTCTCTCTCTCAGCCTCATCTCTCTCTCTCTCTCTCAGCCTCATCTCTCTCATATCTCTCTCTCTCTCTCTCTCTCTCTCTCTCATATCTCTCTCTCTCTCTCTCTCTCAGCCTCATCTCTCTCTTATCTCTCTCTCTCTCTCTCTCTCTCATATCTCTCTCTCTCTCTCTCTCTCTCTCTCTCATATCTCTCTCTCTCTCTCTCTCTCTCTCATATCTCTCTCTCTCTCAGCCTCATCTCTCTCTCTCTCTCTCAGCCTCATCTCTCTCTCTCTCTCTCTCAGCCTCATCTCTCTCTCTCTCTCTCAGCCTCATCTCTCTCTCTCTCTCTGCCTCATCTCTCTCTCTCTCTGCCTCATCTCTCTCTCTCTCTCTCTGCCTCATCTCTCTCTCTCTCTCTGCCTCATCTCTCTCTCTCTCTCTGCCTCATCTCTCTCTCTCTCTCTGCCTCATCTCTCTCTCTCTCTCTGCCTCATCTCTCTCTCTCTCTCAGCCTCATCTCTCTCTCTCTCTCAGCCTCATCTCTCTCTCTCTCTCAGCCTCATCTCTCTCTCTCTCTCAGCCTCATCTCTCTCTCTCTCTCAGCCTCATCTCTCTCTCTCTCTCAGCCTCATCTCTCTCTCTCTCTCAGCCTCATCTCTCTCTCTCTCTCAGCCTCATCTCTCTCTCTCTCTCAGCCTCATCTCTCTCAGCCTCATCTCTCTCAGCCTCATCTCTCTCAGCCTCATCTCTCTCAGCCTCATCTCTCTCAGCCTCATCTCTCTCAGCCTCATCTCTCTCAGCCTCATCTCTCTCAGCCTCATCTCTCTCAGCCTCATCTCTCTCAGCCTCATCTCTCTCAGCCTCATCTCTCTCAGCCTCATCTCTCTCAGCCTCATCTCTCTCAGCCTCATCTCTCTCAGCCTCACCTCTCTCAGCCTCACCTCTCTCAGCCTCACCTCTCTCAGCCTCACCTCTCTCAGCCTCACCTCTCTCAGCCTCACCTCTCTCAGCCTCACCTCTCTCAGCCTCACCTCTCTCAGCCTCACCTCTCTCAGCCTCACCTCTCTCAGCCTCACCTCTCTCAGCCTCACCTCTCTCAGCCTCACCTCTCTCAGCCTCACCTCTCTCAGCCTCACCTCTCTCACTCAACCCCCTTCTCTGTCCACTTCCATCTCTGTCAGCCCCCCTCTCTCTCTAGTAGAGATGGAGTACCCTGCAGTGTGTAGAGGGGTATCCAGGGGTGTAATCAGGGTAGTGGTATCTGGGGGTGTGTGTGATCAGAGTGGAGGGTATCTGGGGAGGTGTGATCATGGTGGGGGGTATATGGGGGTATAGTTGGGGTTAGGCTCCTTTCACACTGAGGAGTTTTTCAGGCGTTTTGCGCTAAAAATGGCGCCTAAAAAACGCCTGAAAAACTCCTGTCCCTGCAGTCTCAATGCGAAAGCCAGAGTGCTTTCACACTGAGGCGATGCGCTTGCAGGACAAGAAAAAAATCTCCTGCAAGCAGCATCTTTGAGGCGGTGAAGGAGCGGTATACCGCTCCTTTACGGCTGCTGCCCATTAAAATCAATGGGACAGCGCGGCTATACCGCAGAGGCATTTTGAGGTGGTTTTTAACCCCTTCCTGCCCGCTAGCGGGAGTTAAAACCACACTGCTAGCGGCCGATTAGCGCCGCAAAAACGACGGTATAGCAGCGCTAAAAATAGCGGCGCTATACCGCCAGCGCTTCAGTGTGAAAGCGCCCTTAGGGAATCCGGGGAGGTGTGATCAAAGTGGGAGTATCTGGGGGTGTGGCCTGGGAGTTGCTTATGGGTTTTAGTTGGCCTCAGCTGCCTGTGACCAGTGAGGGGAAGAAATGCATAACCCCACCCCCTCATTACACACTGCTGTATAGTGGAAGTTCTATTTTCAGTGGTATGTGACGTCCTTCACATTGCGCCCCATCACATTACAGGCGCAGTGTAAAGGAGGTACCAGCTCGATTTTAGACAGGGAGTAGCAAGAGGACAGTGCGTATGGGTTGGGGGGGGGGGGGGGCGTCAAAATGGATCTTTGCCTATGTAGTCACAAATACTTATCATTGGCCCTGAGTGCTCCTCTCCCTCCTTCTCACCGCATGAGCTTTGGTCTGAAATGCCCGGGCGGCGCTGTAACAAAGTTTCGCCTCCTAGACCGGCTCCTGCACACTGATGCAATGCCGTGAAATTGAATCCGTGTGATGTGTACCATAGGTGTCTGCAGTCTCTGACCATCTCCTGTACTATGTCTGCGGTCTCTGACCATCTCCTGTACTATATCTGCGGTCTCTGACCATCTCCTGTACTATGTCTGCGGTCTCTGACCATCTCCTGTACTATGTCTGCGGTCTCTGACCATCTCCTGTACTATGTCTGCGGTCTCTGACCATCTCCTGTACTATGTCTGCGGTCTCTGACCATCTCCTGTACTATGTCTGCGGTCTCTGACCATCTCCTGTACTATGTCTGCGGTCTCTGACCATCTCCTGTACTATGTCTGCGGTCTCTGACCATCTCCTGTACTATGTCTGCGGTCTCTGACCATCTCCTGTACTATGTCTGCGGTCTCTGACCATCTCCTGTACTATGTCTGCGGTCTCTGACCATCTCCTGTACTATGTCTGCGGTCTCTGACCATCTCCTGTACTATGTCTGCGGTCTCTGACCATCTCCTGTACTATGTCTGCGGTCTCTGACCATCTCCTGTACTATGTCTGCGGTCTCTGACCATCTCCTGTACTATGTCTGCGGTCTCTGACCATCTCCTGTACTATGTCTGCGGTCTCTGACCATCTCCTGTACTATGTCTGCGGTCTCTGACCATCTCCTGTACTATGTCTGCAGTCTCTGACCATCTCCTGTGTTATGTCTGCAGTCTCTGACCATCTCCTGTAGTATGTCTGCAGTCTCTGACCATCTCCTGTAGTATGTCTGCAGTCTCTGACCATCTCCTGTATTATGTCTGCAGTCTCTGACCATCTCCTGTATTATGTCTGCAGTCTCTGACCATCTCCTGTATTATGTCTGCAGTCTCTGACCATCTCCTGTATTATGTCTGCAGTCTCTGACCATCTCCTGTATTATGTCTGCAGTCTCTGACCATCTCCTGTATTATGTCTGCAGTCTCTGACCATCTCCTGTATTATGTCTGCAGTCTCTGACCATCTCCTGTATTATGTCTGGGGGCTCTTTCTAAACAGACTCTCTAACAGAGGCCCTCTCTGTGTCCATTAGAGAGACCCCCCCTCCAGGTCCGATTAGAGTACTCTGCTTCTCTTCCTGTATTTTGTTTATTGTTAAGAGATCGTGAGAGGATCCCAGGGTAACGATGACCATAGAAACATTTGTAAAAGGGGGAGGAGTTAGTAAGGTGACCACGCCCTTGTAGGGGCGCCAGAAATATTTCTGCATCCAGGCGCATGTGACCCTAGGATCAGCCCTGGGCACTAGCAGAAGAAAAAAAATGTGTGTGGCAGCCAAGAGTGTGATGTGAGCAAAAAAAAAAAAAAAAAGGGCCAAGAGCAATGGAAGAAGAGGCAAAGGGTGAGCAAAGGATAGGGGGAGGGGTGGTGTAGAAGCAGAAGGATAAAGATATTTGTTAAAGCTCAACTCTGGGATTAAAGTAAACCCTCTCTCACCGTCTCGCTCTGATCATTGGATTAAAATCTTTATTTTTACTTTAATCCCAGACCAGACAGGCCACAATAGATAGAAAAAAAAAAAAAAAAGTAAAAATGTTATCGTTTTTTTTTTTTGCTTAGCCACTTAAGCCCCGGACCATTTGGTAGCTAGAGGACCAGAGGTGAATTCAGAATTTTGCACTGCGCTGCTTTAACTGTAAATTGTGCGGACATGCAATGTTGTACCCAAACGAAATTTGCGTCCTTTTCTTCCCACAAATAGAGCTTTCTTGTAATGGTATTTGATTGCCTCTGCGATTTTTATTTTTTGCGATATAAAACGGAAAAAAGACCGAAAATTTTGAAAAAAAATGATATTTTCTACTTTTTGTTATAAGAAAAATCGAATAAACTCAATTTTAGTCATACATTTAGGCCAAAATGTATTCAGCCACATGTCTTTAGTAAAAAAAATGTCAATAAGCGTATATTTATCGGTTTGCGCAAAAGTTATAGCGTTTACAAACTAGGGTACATTTTCTGGAATTTACACAGCTTTTAATTTATGACTGCCTATCTCATTTCTTGAGGTGCTAAAATGACAGGGCAGTACAAAACCCCCCCAAATGACCCCATTTTAGAAAGTAGACACCCCAAGGAAATTGCTGAGAGGCATGTTGAGCCCATTGAATATTTTTTTTTTGTCCCAAGTGATTGAATAATGACAAAAAAAAAAAAAAAAAAAATTACAAAAAGTTGTCACTAAATGATATATTGCTCACACATGCCATGGTTATATGTGGAATTGCACCCCAAAATACATTCTGCTGCTTCTCCTGAGTACGGGGATACCACATGTGTGGGACTTTTTAGGAGCCTAGCCACGTACGGGACCCCGGAAACCAAGCACCGCCTTCAGGATTTCTAAGGGCGCAAATTTTTGATTTCACTCCTCACTACCTATCACAGTTTTGAAGGCCATAAAATGCCAAAATAGCACAAACCCCCCCAAATGACCCCATTTTGGAAAGTAGACACCCCAAGCTGTTTGCTGAGAGGCATGGTGAGTATTTTACAGCTCTCATTTGTTTTTGAAAATGAAGAAAGAACATATTTTTTTTTTTCTTTTTTTTTTCAATTTTCAAAACTTTGTGACAAAAAGCGAGATCTGCAAAATACTCACAATACCTCTTAGCAAATAGCTTGGGGTGTCTACTTTCCAAAATGGGGTCATTTGGGGGGGGGGTTTGTGCCATCTGGGCATTCCATGGCCTCCGAAACTGTGATAGGCAGTGAGAAGTGAAATCAAAAATTGACACCCTTAGAAAGCCTGAAGGCGGTGCTTGGTTTTTGGGGTCCCGTACGCGGCTAGGCTCCCAAAAAGTCTCACACATGTGGTATCCCCGTACTCAGGAGAAGCAACAGAATGTATTTTGGGGTGTAATTCCACATATGCTCATGGCATGTTTGAGCAATATATCATTTAGTGACAACTTTGTGCAAAAAAAAAAAAAAAAATAATTATTTTTTCCGCAACTTGTGTCAACATATAAAATATTCCATGGACTCGACATGCCTCTCAGTATATAGCTTGGGGTGTCTACTTTCCAAAATGGGGTCATTTGGGGGGGTTTTGAACTGTTCTGGCATTTTATACACAACATTAGGAAGCTTACATCCACTCTTCTAACCACTTGAAGACAAAGCCCTTTTTGACACTTTTTGTTTACATGAAAACATATTTTTTTTTGCAAGAAAATTATGTTGAACCCCCAAACATTATATATATTTTTAAAGCAAAGGCCCTACAGAATAAAATGGTGGGTGTTGCATTTTTTTTTTCTACACAGTATTTGCGCAGCGATTTTTCAAACGCATTTTTTGGGGAAAAAATACACTTTTTTTAATTTTAATGCACTAAAACACACTATATTGCCCAAATGTTTGATGAAATAAAAAAGATGATCTTAGGCCGAGTACATAGATACCAAACACGACATGCTTTAAAATTTCGCACAAACGCGCATTGGCGACAAACTACATACATTTTTAAAAGCCTTTAAAAGCATTTACAGGTTACCCCGTTAGATTTACAGAGGAGGTCTACTGCTAAAATTACTGCCCTCGATCTGACCTTCGCGGTGATAGCTCACATGCATGGTGCAATTGCTGTTTACATATGACGCCAGACCGACGCTTGCGTTCGCCATTGGGCAAGAGCAGGGCAGGACAGGGGTGCTTTTTTTTTATTTATTTTTTTTATTATTAATTTTGCTTTTTTTTTTATTTTTAAACTGTTGCTTCCATATTTATTTTTATCACTTTTATTGTTATCTCAGGGAATGTAAATATCCCCTATGATAGCAATAGGTAATGACAGGTACTCTTTTTTGAAAAAACTGGGGTCTATTGGACCCTAGATCTTTCCTCTGCCCTCAAAGCATCTGACCACACCAAGATCGGTGTGATAAAATGCTTTCCCAATTTCCCAATGGCGCTTTTTATATCCGGGGGGGGGGACATTCCCTCCCACTGCTTGTAAAAGCAGTCCAGAGGCTAATTAGCCACTAGGATTGCTTTTACATGAAAGCCGGCCGCTGGCTGAAAAGAATGATACCAAGATGATACCTAAACCCGCAGGCATCATTCTGGTATAAACATTCAAAGTCCAGCAACATACCAGTACGTTGCTGGTCCTTGTTGGACATGTATTGTAATCTTTTTTTTCATGCAGCCTGTTGGCTGAACGAAAAAAAAAGATTGATCGGTGGGTATGCCCACCATTAGAATACCGCCCTTCATCCACCCACTTCTAATGATGGGCATACATGCACCATTTATATATGCCGAAGCATGGGGGCATCTTCTCGCAAAAGTTATGCCGCGTACATATGGTCAGACTTTTCCACGGGCAAGCCTCCGTCGGAATTTCGACCGTATATACGCGGCATTAGGAGCAAAATCGCTCCTCCGCTCTTGTTGCCCCAATGCTTCGGCATATATGCTTTTTTTTTTTAACTGTGGTGGTGAAATTACCTCCTACAGCACTGGAGTCGCAGGGATCAGGCCTGTCTCTGCGAACGCTGCAGTTATGTGTGTTGTGTTTTGCAAGTGACAGTGATCGATCGATACTGCACTTCGGTGGCCTGGGCTGGACGGAGGGGCAAAACGCAAGTGCTAGCAGGTATCTGGGCTGATCCCGCTAACACTGCGTTTTTGGGAACCCTAAACTGCTGGGGACGCTAGTATAGATCTGATCAGATCAGATATTGAGCTGATCAGATACTATACCACTAAGGGGGGTGTATGCTTCACGTGTGGGTGTTAGCGCTACTGGCACTAACCTGACGCTGCCTGGGGTGTGACGCAGACCCTCTCTGACGCTAAAACCTAACTGATATCACCCGCCGGGCGATCAGGGGGTTAAACCTTTATTGGGTTATATACGGCGGGTGCCCTGACACTATAAAAAGCAAACTAACTAACCAGCGTCACCCGTAACACTTATATGATGATCACTGGTGAAAGGGTTAACTAGGGGCAATTAGGGGGTTAAAACCTTTATTAGGTAATATATGGGGGTACCTGACGCTGTATAAAAACCTGACGGCGAACCTAAAAAAAAATTACTGGCTACCTATCGGCATCACCGACACTAAGACAACGATCATAAAAACGATTGCTTAGCGACAGTGGTGATAGGGGGTGAAAGGGTTACCTGGGGGGCGATCAGCGGGTTAAACCTCTATTAGATAATATATGGGGGTACCTGACGCTATAAAAACCTGCGGCGAACCTAAAAAAAATTACTAGCTACCGATCAGCATCACCGACGCTAAGACATCGATCAGAAAAATGATCGCATAGTGACGGCGGTGCTAGGGGGTGAAAGGGTTACCTGGGGGGTGATCAAGGGGGTTACACCTTTATTAGGTAATATATGGGGGTACCCGACGCTATAAAAACCTGCGGCGAACCTAAAAAAAAATTACTGGCTACCGATCAGCATCGCCGACGCTAAGACATCGATCAGAAAAATGATTGCTTAGTGACAGTGGTGATAGGGGGTGAAAGGGTTACCTGGGGGGCGATCAGGGGGTTAAACCTTTATTAGGGGGGGGTTAGGGGGCTACACTGGACCTAAAACTAAATGTACTGACACTTTTACAGTCACAAATGTCACTGATTGCAGTGATCACTAAATAAATGGTCACTGCAATCAGTGACACTGTGACTGGGGGCTGGGGGGTGATCTGGGGGTGTCTGGGGGGGCGATTTATGTGCCTATGTGTCCTGGTGTCAGTGTGCTGTTCTGTGTACTAACCTGGCATCTTCTCCTGTACGGCGCTCGGTATATGTGAGCGCCCCAGGAGAGATGACATCACTTCCTCCTTCCTGGCAGGCAGGGGAAGCTCTCTCATTCGCCGGGAGCGATCGAGAGGGGGTGGCCGGAATCGAACGGCCGTCCCCTCATGCCGGATCGCTCCCGAAGGTAAAACGACCGCTCACTGTAAAGAAGGGGGGTCCGATCGGACCCCCCCAACTATACAAAGGCAATCACGTACATATACGTGATTCTGCCTGTCGGTGCCATTCTGCTGACGTATATTTACAGTGGGCGGTCGTTAAGTGGTTAAAGTGGAATTCCACAGAGAGTTATAAGCCCTGTAATGAAATGTGTCATCTGTGTCCCATAGGGGAGTTTTCTTTCACTTCCTGTCCAATAGCCAAAACAGAAAGTCAGAGGAAATCCCTCCAAAGTGAGGGAATCCCTGGTTCTCACCAGAAATAGTGTCCCCATTGGAAGATTTCCCCTCTATTCCTGTTCTGGTGACAACATAAAATTCAGGAACTTTCTTTTACTTTCGAAAACGGTAGCGAGTCTCTTGGGCTTCATGTACACTGCTGCTGGTAAACGGACGTTTATGAGCAGTTGGGCGTTTTTTTTCACCCCTGAGCTCTCCTCTATGTTATCTTATCAGTACATGTACACAGGGTCATTAACCACTTAAGCCCCGGACCATTTTGCTGGCCAAAGACCGGGCCACTTTTTGCGATTCGGCACTGCGTCGCTTTAACTGACAATTGCGCGGTCGTGCAACGTGGCTCCCAAACAAAATTTACGTCCTTTTTTTCCCACAAATAGAGCTTTCTTTTTGTGGTATTTGATCACCTCTGCGGTTTTTATTTTTTGCGCTATAAACAAAAAGAGAGCGACAATTTTGAAAAAAAAATGCAATATTTTTTACTTTTTGCTATAATAAATATCCCCAAAAAATATATATTAAAAAAAATCATTTTTTCCCTCAGTTTAGGCCGATACGTATTCTTCTACATATTTTTGGTAAAAAAAAAAAAAAATCGCAATAAGCGTTTATTGATTGGTTTGTGCAAAAGTTATACCGTCTACAAAATAGGGGGTAGTTTTATGGCATTTTTATAAAAAAAATTTTACTAGTAATGGCGACAATCAGTGATTTTTTTTGTGACTGCGACATTTTGGCGGACACATCGGACACTTTTGACACCATTTTGGGACCATTGTCATTTTTACAGAGATCAGTGCTATAAGAATGCACTGATTACTGTAAAAATTACACTGGCAGTGAAGGGGTTAACTTGTAAGGGGCGCTGAAGGGGTTAAGGGAGTGCTTCTAACTGTTAGGGGGCGTGGCTTGCCGTGACACGTCACTGATCGCTGTTCCCGATGACAGGGAACAGACAATCAGTGACAGGTCACTAGGCAGAACGGGGAGATGTTGTGTTTACACTGACATCTCCCTGTTCTTCAGCTTCGTGACACGATCGTGGGACACCGGCGGACATAGAGTCCGCGGGTCCAGCAGGCACGGTTACGGAGCTCGCAAATTAAAGGGGACGTATATATATATATGTGTGTAGCGGGGTCTCCTTTAAGACTCTCAGGACTACCTTACCCAGAACCCCATTCGGCACCCAGGATGCAATGTTTCCACCCCAGAGACTCATGGGTGGGGTTATATAAGGAGGAGGCGAGGCTGCGCTCGGCCTCTTTGGGACACGAGACTTCAGTGGAGAGATCTTCCTGTGCGTATCCGCTGTGGTGCAAGGCCTGAAGCCTGGGACCTTGCACTGTTACCCAAAAGAGCCTTCCACCCCCCATCGCGAGCCTGGGTGGCATCTGACTTGGTCATCCTCAACCGCTGCTGAGCCGGAGACCAGACTGCTGCAGACGCTGTGTGTGGAGACACAGCAGGTGGAAGTTCCTGGACTGGGATCGCGTCTGGAGGGGTGAGCGAGCACATGTTCAATCCACATACTGTATACTATTGTTAGGCCTACAGACTGCCGTGGCCCACCAGTTTCTATTTAAGCCCCCACTGGAGATCCATAGCAGAACTGAGTCAAACGGATCTCTAGTGGAGTGTTCTATGTTGGCACTTTTACCCTTTGGATTACAAATGTGTTCCTGAAATGTGCACCACCGTTTAAAGACTTGCATGCGAAGAATTCATCCCCTAGAGACTGAGTTATATGGTCAGGCCTGGCCATCTAGATAGTTGATTTAGTTGCTGCGCCATAGGGTGCATAGTGAAGTACTGTTACACGTGGCGCGTGTGCGCCATGTCTTACTAGTTGTAGTGTGTCTATTGCTGCAGGGCTCTGCAGACATATTCCTGTGATTTGTTATAACTGTTGATTTTATTGCCAGTAGAAGTAAACTCGTTATTCTTCTATCATTGCATTGGTGTCTGAATTTAACCATAGAGCATAAGATATATACATTACCCTAGACCAGTGGTTCTCAACCTGGCGGTCGGGACCCCCTCGGGGGTCGAATGATGATTTGCCAGGGGTCACCGAATCCTGGGCTGTTCCTGAAGCCCGCACCACTCTCTCAGCCTTTTTGCGGCCACCCAGCAGGGCTATCCCTGGAGCCTGTGGCCACCCAGCTGGGCTGTTCCCAGAGCCTGCAGCCGCCCACTCAGCCTCTTCGCAGGCACCCATTCAGTTCACGGCATGGCTGGGGGGCAAAGACTAGGAGGTCAGCTGACTGGTTAGGAATGTGAAGTGGAAGGGGCTGGAGGAGACCCCCATCTCCTGATTTTGACATAGGTGTCACTGTTATGAGACACCCCAAAGTTAGAGACACAGTGAAGCCGGAGATACAGTGAGTAACACTACCTGTGATTATAGTTGCCATTAAAAGGACTCAGGTAGCGCTAAATGTCTGTGAGTTAGGGGCGCAAATTACTTGTCTTGCCTTGGGTGCTGACAACACACGCTATGAAAATAATTTTACTGTTGGGGGTCCCCACAACTTGGGAAATTTTATCAAGGGGTCACAGCACTAGAAGGTTGAGAACCACTGCCCTAGACTAACTGTGCCAGGGGGGGGTCGAGTAAATTGCCGGGGGGTTGGCGGAGCTGTCTTCAGGGCCCAAACTAAATCTGCGGCCCTCTTAGCTGAAAGTATCGCTACATTTTATATATATATATATATATATATATATATATATATATATATATATATATATATACCCATTTGCGCAGCCGTGCCATTCTGTCAACGTATATCCTCATGCGGCGGTCAGGAAAAAAATTCGAGGCAGTTGAGTTTAGAAGCCTTTTTTGGAAAGCAAAACAAATGCGTTCAGGATGGATGGTCAGAGGCATATTAAAACGTCAAACGCCTGTGTAGCGGCCTCACCCCTCTCTCCCCTTCTCGTTCTCGGCTTGTCTTTATTCGTCTAGGGGTCTCTGTATTGGGGAGAGGGATGAGATACACCACAGCCCATGTCCTCCATAGCTAAGAGGTGAAGGCCAGAAGATTGGGCCTTGTGTATGTGTCCTAGAGTCAAGTCCTGTACTTCGTCCCTGACTCCTTTGCTCCTAGTAACCAGAATTCCACACAGTGAATAGGTCCAACTCAGTTTTATTCTTCTTGGCGTACAAACATACAGTTTCTTCTACTGAGTAGTTATGGGGAATAGATCGAGGCACAATCCTTTCCCTTCTCCTGCTAACCACTGTAGTATCACCAGTGGCGGATAGTCACTGCCACTGACTATATTGAGTAGAATGTGGATTACCTTCGCTAGCACGGCCCCTGTCAGGGGAAGGAGATCCGCCCAAGGGAGAAACAGGAGGCCTCTCTGTCACCAGCAATGCTGCGCTGGACTCTTCAGAGAAGTTCCGCACACCAGTCCTCACGAACCCAGACACGGGCAACCCAGGAATTAGGGCACCCTCGGATTCCTCCACCTTCGCGGAACTCAGTCGAAGGTACTGAGCCCCAGGCCTCCGCCATAGTACCTCACCCCAGACTAAAAAGGTGCCTGGGATGGACTCCATCCTCGCTCCGGCCAGGTCAAGGGCACCTAGGCCTGGAACACTGGAACGCCAGCACCCAAGCTGAAGGTGCCTGGGTGCGGCCGAGTCCTCCGACTTCCACTCCGAACTCTGAACCCTGTGGTAAGGGCGTCCGCCCTTTTTATCCCCTCTCCCTTTGCGCGACAGCGGGTTCTCCGCCCCGCTGTACCAGCTCCAGGGGAGGACAAAAAAGGTACAGTCTTGTGGTGTGAGCTCAGCTCCGACCCAGGCAACAGCGCCACCTGTGGACCGCAAGGAACCTCACACCACCAGAGTCCTCCAAGAACCAGAAAAGGGTCTCAGATCCCCTAGCAATCTGTGCATCTGGGTTACACTACCACCCAGATGCCTCCCTTAAATTCAAGTACCCGCTACACCTGTAAACGCGGTAACTTGAGTAGCGCCCTTCCCAAATGGTTGGGACGCTATGTGTAAATTTAGGGGTATGTCTGAGCCATAGTTGGACTCAGATCAGTTGATTGTTCAAAATTTCTTCTGCTCTGGGTGTGATACTGCCTGGCAGTAGTGTTGCCTGTTTGCCTCTAGGTTGAACTGCAGGGATATCACAACACATTGGGTGTCCTTTCTTGGCAGCCATGCAGTGGGCTTGGTTAACCCGCTGTGCATGCTGGGAGAGGGTACATAAGGGGCATACGCCATTAATTTGGGGTTCGTTCCTGAAGGCCCATCGGGCCTGTTTCTGTGTGCGCCTCGTGGCCCGCATGGCATGGGGTGCGTGTGTGTTCTAGCCCCGGGCACCTTCAGCCCGGAGGTTACATTGCTGCCTTGACGGTCCAGCTCTGCTGGCTGGGGCCTATACCTTCAGAAGGGATCCCAGGCTACCCACTTGCGGGGAGCCTACTCTTAGGAAAGGAGGCCAGGGGAGGATCTGCCCCAGAGGAGACTGGCGACGGTACTGCTGTCTCGGGAGGGGGCCTGGAAGCTCACCTAAGGAGGGATCCATTACTACAAGCCCTGCAATACGCCAATCTGGCCTAAAGGTTATTTCTATTGCTTGGCTGGGAGGTTTGGGACTTTGATAATCCTGTGGCAGAGGATTCCTGATTGCATCCATAAATTTTCTCAGGTTACATTGATCTGTGCATCATCCCGGTTGCTAGGATGAGTGAAAGGGACTATCCGGGTGAGCAATACCCACTCAGGCTTGAGTGGCGAAGTTGTGCCTTTAGTGCTGCGTGCCTGAACCTTCCCCTGTTCTTTTGTTTCCTACTTTCCTCTCAAGTTCCCTCAGCAAAGTAAATAAAGCCCTATTGTTGGGTTTTACATTTGTGTGGACATTGGCCTTTCTGGAGACTTTCTATACCCTGACAACGGAAGCCTTGGAGGTAGTTTGCAAGACCCAACAAAACCAGCAGCCCGATCTCGGAGAGGGGGTTATCGCTACACTCGCATTTAACATTGTTTCGTTTAGGAGGCGTTTAAAATGTGACTATTTAAAGAAAAAAAAAAAAAACCCTTCTTAACGCAAACGCTGCATTTAATGTCAGTTACTATCTGTCAAGTTAAAATCATTCAGAAGAAGTTGTAAAACGTGCCGTGTACATTAAGCCTAATGGGGGCACAGACAACAATAAAAACCTGTCAGGGGGTCAATCTATCCAAAATTTAAAAAAAGGGGGGGGGGGGAGCTTTGCCTTTAGTGGTCCTTTAAAAGTTTCATTGCTGTTATCAAGTAACTCAAGAAGGGGGTCTACTTTACCCGCTTGCCAACCGTATACAGTACATACTAGGCAGCTCTCCTGTGCAAAATCACATTCAGGTATGTTATTTTAAGGCCCGTAAACCCCGATCAGATTTTCCGACGGGAATTGTGTGATGACAGGCTGTTGTCGGAAAATCCGACCAATTGTATGCTCCATCGGACAATTGTTGTCGTATTTTCCGATAGCATGCTTTAAAATTTTCCGACAACAAATGTGTGATGTTGGATTATCCGATCGTGTGTACACAAGTCCGTTGAAAAAAAAAACAAAGTACAAACACGCATGCTCAGAAGCAATGCTAACCATAACACAACATTAGCAGAAGTTGCCCAAAGGGTGGCGCTATAGAGCTGAAAAACCACGTAGTTTTGAGTTTGTTGGCCAACAATTCTTTGCCATTTGTATGCCAACGCCCTTCGGACAAAAGTCCTACGCTTTGTCCGATGAAAATCCGATCGTGTGTATGAGGCTTTATACTTCCAGGTCTGGAGCGTGTGCTGCTGGACACCCGCTCCCGCTATGATTCGTCACAGTGGGAGCCAATCAGTGGGTCTGGCGGACTCTGTGTCTGCCGGGACCTGCCGATCGTTTCCGAGAGAAGCGGAACCGCGGTCTACCTATGTAAACAAGGAAGATCCCCGTTCTGTCAGTAGGGAAGGTATTGATCCTGTTTTTCTGCTAAGTAGGAACACAGATCTCTGCCTTCCCACAAGTACAAGCACCTCCCACTGAACACATTTAACCCCTTCCCTGCCAGTGTCATTAGTACAGTGCACATTTTTAGCACTGATCACTGCATTAGTGTCAATGGTCCTCAAAAAAGCATCAAAAGTGTAACTTAGGGTCGGTTCACACTTGTGCGCTGCCAGACATTGCATGTAATTCGCAGCGCACTGCTGTTCACATTACATGTGATGTCTGTGCGGTGTGATTTCAGCCATACAGATAGTATGGCTGATATCGCAACGCATTCAGTCCAAACACGCACAGGACCCTTTTTTCTGTTCGGACCAGAATCGGATCTTATGTGTGTTCACACATGAGATCCGATTCATGTCCGAACTGTCAGCCGCAGTGCGATACGAGAGCTGAAATGGGGGTGTCGTTAAGATATAATGACACTTCCCAGCAGTTTGCATATGGCAGTGCGAGTCTGTGCGTCTACGCATCGCTCAAGTGTGAACCGGGCCTTAGTGTCTGATTTGTCTGCTGCAATGTCGCAGTCCCGAGAGAGAGAGAGATAAATATATATATATATATATATATATATATATATATATATATATATATTTATTTATTAGGGCTGTGGAAATTAACTATTAATTCCTCGAATAATTGTTTTGATCGATCAAAATTCTTTGAAATCGGTAATCACCTCTCCGCCGACTTCCGGGTCTTCAGGGAGATCCGGTGACGTCACAGACACTGGCGGGGCTTGTCGTGTCCATCTGAAGGGCTCCTTTGCTGTGCCTTCATATCTGCATGCTGGCGGGACCTTACTATCTGCCACACGCAAGGGCTGTTACACTTCCCTCTATCACTTACCTCTATCAACCTGGGATTCTACAGCCATCCACTGGGAGTTGTGATAGTTCCCTTCACGGGACATCTACATGCTGAAGGACTGATGTTAACCCCTCCTCATCTGGATTCGGCAGTGGTATCGTTGTACACATTTTTATACCAGTATCATACTTAGCTACATGTTTTTATGACTGCTTTTGCTACCGTTTGGAATTACTCGCACCATTTTTACAGTTTATGTAGCTACATCGATTTTATCTCCAGTGCAATATTTATTTTGTTACCTACTTGAAGACTATAAAAGTTTTAATGCTATTTCCATCGAGCGCTGCCTTTGTGTGTTTTTTGTATCCTGCTAATCATTTTTCCAGTGGTTGGTGGCTGCACTGGGAATTGGCCTGCAAGGAGATCAGCTAAAAGTAGTTGGATCTGTATGTGCGTTATAATTAATCAAAATTAGTCGATTAATAAAAAAATTGATTAATCGAACACGAAAATTTTAATCAGTAACAGCCCTAATATATATATATATATATATATATATATATATATATATATACATATACACACACATATATATATATATATATATATATATATATATATATATATATATATATATATATGTGTGTGTGTGTGTGTGTGTGTGTGTGTGTATCTCCCGTAGTTTGTAGACGCTATAACTTTTACGCAAACCAATCAATATACGCTTAAGATTTTTTTTTACTAAAAATATGTAGCAGAATACATATTGGGCTAAATTGATGATGATTTTTTTATTTTTATGTATTGGATGTGTTTTATAGCATGGGCGGATAGGCAGGATTTTTAATGCACAAAGTAAAAAAATCTTTTTTTTTTTTTTGTTTTTTTTTTTAATTGTCGGTCTTTTTTTCCTTTATAGCATAAAAAAAAAAAACAAAAAAAAAAAAAAAAACACAGGTGTGATCAAACACCACCAAAAGAAATTTGGGTACAGCGTCGCACAACTGCGCAATTGTCAGTTTAAATAACGCAGTGCCGTATGGCAAAAAATGGCCTGGTCATGAAGGGGGGGTAAATATTCCAGAGCTGAAGTGGTTAAAACAGACAGCAGATCCTAACACAAAGCATTACCTCAAACACTAGACCAGCACACAAGGGGTTACATGCAGGAAGTTTCCTCCGACAGACAGAGCAGTGAGCGGATGACACATACAATATAGGGGACAGAGTACAACACACACAGTACAAAGGGGATAGAGAGGCTGCAGAGAATGCACGGACAGCCCCAGCACTATCCCCGATTAGTTACTTACAGAGGATGAAGAGAACAGGTGAAGGAGGTCATCAGAGGGAGAGAGAGGTACTAGACATAAATCAATCGCAACTGATACAGGTCACAGGACTCCGGTGTAGCATGCATAACACTACCCCGTGTAAGATGCTACCCCTGACGCTACTGCGCATGTGCCGATTTGAGACCAAAGAAACCGAGTGCAGAGCTGCTCACAATGTCTGCAGCTGACTCGGATTAACCCCTCACACTACACAGAGGCAGACAGGAACTCCATCTAGATGACAGCAGCTGAGGGACATGACGAGGGCTCACGGCAGACACACAGGCTGCTTGCGAGGAAGGGACAGCAACAAGCTGTATCACTTACACACAGGCTGGATGGGGCACACCATGGATATCACAGGCTGGATGTTTGGAACAGGTTCCGGGACGTATATCTCGGGACTGGTTCACCGCAGAAAGCTCCAGGGGGTCTCATTAGATTGCCCCAACGCTTTCCAACAAAATGAGACCCCCCTCGTATTTTTAAGGCCAGTATTCGGTAACCGGTACACCGGTAAAAACTTCCACACCTACCGCCTCGGCCACGGGTCTTAAAAATACACCGACACCGAGAGGTGGTAGGCACACTCCTTGGGGACTCAGGTTCCGAAGGTGGGGTCCAGGGTACTGATGGCCGACCGGTAACGGTTGCCCAAATCTAACATTCTCCGGTCCCCAGACTTGGCAAACCGGTAGAGGAGGAATGGGGCAACATGTGTGCCAAGTTTGGGCTCCAGGGGGCATACAGCCGGCCGGTACCGGGTCCCCAAAGACGGTCACTCCAAAACACTGATTTAACATTGGCGCCTATGGGAAAACAGGGTCAGCTTGGGACACGGTTGCTACTCGGCCATAGGTCCCATGAATATCACTATCCCCTGTGGCTCACGGAAGACGCATAGGCTGCTTGCCAGGAGGGGACAGCTGTACCATGAATATCACTATCCCCTCAGGGTCACAGCGGACACATAGGCTGCTTGCGAGGAGGGGACAGGTGTACCATGAATATCACTATCCCCTGTGGCTCACGGCAGAAACATGGGCTGCTTGCCAGGAGGGGACAGGTGTACCATGAATATCACTATCCCCTGTGGCTTACGGTGGACACATAGGCTGCTTGCGAGGAGGGGACAGCTGTACCATGAATATCACTATCCCCTGTGGCTCACAGCAGACACATAGGCTGCTTGCGAAGAGGGGACAGCTGTACCATGAATATCACTATCCCCTCAGGATAACAGCGGACACATAGGCTGCTTGCGAGGAGGGGACAGCTGTACCATGAATATCACTATCCCCTGTGGCTCACGGCGGACACATGGGCTGCTTGCGAGGAGGGGACAGCTGTACCATGAATATCACTATCCCCTGTGGCTTACGGCGGACACATAGGCTGCTTGCGAGGAAGGGACAGCAACAAGCTGTATCACATACACACAGGCTGGATGGGGGCACACCATGGATTTCACAGGGGGCACACCATGGATATGATGGAGGGGGGGGCACTGACCCCTGTATGATGGAGGAGGAGGACGACACTGATCCCTGTATGATGGAGGAGGAGGAGGGCACTGATCCCTGTATGATGGAGGAGGAGGAGGAGAGGGGCACTGATCCCTGTATGATGGAGGAGGGCACTGATCCCTGTATGATGAAGGAGGAGGATGGGGGCACTGATCCCTGTATGATGGAGGAGGAGGAGTGGGGCACTGATCCCTGTATGATGGAGGAGGAGGAGTGGGGCACTGATCCCTGTATGATGGAGGAGGAGGAGGGGGGCACTGATCCCTGTATGATGGAGGAGGAGGAGGGGGGCACTGATCCCTGTATGATGGAGGAGGAGGAGGAGGAGATCGGTGCAGATCGGTATACCATGAAAGATGGTATCCCCTCCCGCTCCTGTCATGCTGTGTGCCCCGCAACTGTCATGTGTGCAGATCAAACTTTCCCTTTATGTCTTGTTCGCACAATCTTTCATGGAATAAATGAGGTGAGCAATGCTGGGGGACACTGACCACTGTATGATGGAGGAGGGGGGGGGACACTGACCCCTGTATGGACACTGGCAAGCAGCCCATGTTTCCGCCGTGAGCCACAGGGGATAGTGATATTCATGGTACAGCTGTCCCCTCCTCGCAAGCAGCCTATGTGTCCGCCGTGAGCCTGAGGGGATAGTGATATTCATGGTACAGCTGTCCCCTCCTGGCAAGCAGCCTATATGTCCGCCGTGAGTCACAGGGGATAGTGATATTCATGGTACAGCTGTCCCCTCCTCGCAAGCAGCCTATGTTTCCGCCTTGAGCCACAGGGGATAGTGATATTCATGGTACAGCTGTCCCCTCCTCGCAAGCAGCCTATGCGTCTTCCGTGAGCCACAGGGGATAGTGATATTCATGGGACCTATGGCCGAGTAGCAACCGTGTCCCAAGCTGACCCTGTTTTCCCATAGGCGCCAATGTTAAATCAGTGTTTTGGAGTGACCGTCTTTGGGGAGTCGGTACCGGCCGGTTGTATGTCCCCTGGAGGCCAAACTTGGCACACATGTTGCCCCATTCCTCCTCTACCGGTTTGCCAAGTCTGGGGACCGGAGAACGTAAGATCGTGGAGCACCCCTTTTCCAAAGCCGACCAACCACGCCATAGACTCCAATGTTAAACGGTAATTTTCCGGTTAGATTTGGGCAACCGTTACCGGTTGGCCATCGGTTCCCTGGACCCCACCTTCGGAACCTGAGTCCCCAAGGAGTGTGCCTACCACCTCTCGGTGTCGGTGTATTTTTAAGACCCGTGGCCGAGGCGGTAGGTGTGGAAGTTTTTACCGGTGTACCGGTTACCGAATACTGGCCTTAAAAATACGAGGGGGGTCTCATTTTGTTGGAAAGCGTTGGGGCAATCTAATGAGACCCCCTGGAGCTTTCTGCGGTGAACCAGTCCCGAGATATACGTCCCGGAACCTGTGCCAAACATCCAGCCTGTGATATCCATGGTGTGCCCCCATCCAGCCTGTGTGTAAGTGATACAGCTTGTTGCTGTCCCCTCACAACCAGCCTGTGTGTCTGCTGTGAGCCCTCGTCATGTCCCTCAGCTGCTGTCATCTAGATGGAGTTCCTTTGTGTAGTGTGAGGGGTTAATCCGAGTCAGCTGCAGACATTGTGAGCAGCTCTGCACTCGGTTTCTTTGGTCACAAATCGGCACATGCGCAGTAGCGTGAGGGGGTAGCATCTTACACGGGGTAGTGTTATGCATGCTACACCGGTCTCCAACAACATGGCTGCAATAAGTCTGAGGAAAATGGACGGAACACCAAGTGCCATTTTGTAGAAGACAGGAAGTGTGGGGTCATTTAGAGACAAAACTTCTCCATAAATGCACCTGGCGATAGGAAGGACTAGAGTACAGAAGGGTCATATACTAGTGATGAGTTTGTGAACGAATCGTTCTTTTGAATCGATTATTTTCAGTGAACTGGATGAATCGATTCACCTGACTGAACTGATCCATTTGAAACAGTTCACTATGCACTCAATAGAATAGCAGAGCAGGCCTGGTAATATGATCCTAGAGTGAGAGCTCAGCCCCTCCCTGCAACTAATCAGCTGGCTCACAGCACACTGATACTCAGAACTGTTTTACCTTTGTATCTAGTTCTTGAGTCAGGAGTACACAGTACACCAAGTTAAAGTGGAGGTCCGCCTAAAAAAAAAATATTAAAAGCCAGCCCATCAGCTACAAATACTGCAGCTGCTGACTTTTAACAAATGGACACTTACCTGTCCAGGGTGCCCGTGATGTCGGCAGCCGAAGCCGATCAATCGCTTGGCTCTCGGCTGCCCCTGCCGCCATCCTCGGTGAGGGAATCAGCGGGGGGGGCATGCCCGGAAGTGGGTGCAAATACCTGTATTATACAGGTATCTGCACCCCCCACCCCCTGAAAGGTGCCAAATGTGACACCGGAGGGGGGAGGGTTCCGAAAAGCGGAGGTTCCATTTTTGTGTGGACCTCCGCTTTAAAGAATCATATGAGTTGTAAGAACACAGTACACTGAAAGAACCCTGAGTCACCACCAGTAGAACAATACACGAAATCAATGATCAGGTAGCAGCAGTGCTAAGGTGCTACAGACAGCCTGAGGCCCTTTCACACTTGTGCGACTTGTCCTGCGACTTAGGACTACAAAAAAAATGCATGACAAGTCATACCCCATGATTTCCAACGAGTTCAATTCATATCTGTGCGACTTCAAAGTAGTCCCTGTACTACTTTTGTCCGACTTTGATGCGACTTGAGGCAGAGACCTCAAAATTACACAGACATTGCTTCAAGTCGCGGCAAAAATCATGGCAAAATCACGTGACTTTCAAGTTGCACAAGTGTGAAAGGAGCCTTAACCACTTCCCGACCGCGCCATGTACAAAAGACGTCCACAGCGCGGTCGAGTTATCCTGAGTGGACGTCCCAGGGACGTCCTCACAGAATCTTGCTCCCGCGCGCCCCCTGGGGCGCGCTCCAGGATATGACCGTGACCGCCGAGTCCGGAAGACCCGGCGCATCACGGATCACGGTAGATGGCCGCTAATCGCGGCCGTTTACCACGTGATCGCTCCGTCAAATGACGGAGCGATCACTTGTAAACAGACCGGCGTCATGTGATGACGCCGGTTCCTCCCTCCCCTCTCTGTACCGATCGGTACAGTGTGAGAGGAGAGGGGAGGGAGCGGATCATGTCCGCTCCCTCCCCCATGTCAGCTGTGGGCTGGATCTGTGACAATTGCAGTCACAGATCCAGCCATCCATCCATCCCTGCTCAGCCATCCCTGTGCAATACTCTGCCATACACCCTGTGCAATACTCTGCCATACACCCTGTGCAATACTCTGCCATACACCCTGTGCAATACTCTGCAATACACCCTGTGCAATACTCTGCAATACACCCTGTGCAATACTCTGCAATACACCCTGTGCAATACTCTGCAATACACCCTGTGCAATACTCTGCAATACACCCTGTGCAATACTCTGCAACACCCTGTGCAACACCCTGTGCAATACCCTGTGCAATACCCTGCCCATACTGTGCCCATACTGTGCCCATACTCCGCAATACCCTGCCATACTCCGCAATACTCCACAATACCCGGCAATACTCCACAATACCCGGCAATACTCCACAATACCCGGCAATACTCCACAATACCCGGCAATACTCCACAATACCCCGCAATACCCCGCAATACTCGGCAATACTCGGCAATACTCGGCAATACTCGGCAATACTCCTCAATACCCGGCAATACTCCTCAATACCCGGCAATACTCCTCAATAACCACTTCCCGCCCGCCGGCCGTCATATGACGTCCTTGACTTTGTGCGGAGATATCTGAATGATGGGAGCAGCTACAGGCATCATTCAGATATTCGCTTTTTCAGCCGGCGATTCCCTACACCATAAGAATGATCATAGCGGCTGTTCCACCGTTTGATCATTCTTACGGAAGGTGAGAGGGGATGCCCCCCCCCCCCCCTCCCGCTGCCCTCCGGTGCTTCTACCGACTCACCGCTACGATCAAAGCCAGGATTGTTAGTTTTTTTTTTTGTTTGTTTTTCAGGCTTCCCAGCCTAGAGGTGAGATGTGGGGTCTTATTGACCCCATATCTCACTGTAAAGAGGACCTGTCATGCCATATTCCTATTACAAGGGATGTTTACATTCCTTGTAATAGGAATAAAAGTGATCAAAAAAAAATTGGGGGCGGAAAAACATGTCAAACTAAAATAAATAAAGTAAAATGAACAATAAAATATATATATTTTTTTTTAAAGCGCCCCTGCCCCCGCGAGCTCGCATGCAGAAGTGAACGCAAACGTAAGCCCCGCCCACATATGAAAACGGTGTTCAAACCACACATGTGAGGTATCGTTGCGAACGTTAGAGCGAGAGCAATAATTTTGGCCCTAGACCTCCTCTGTAACTCAAAACATGTAACCAGTAAAAATATTTAAAGCGTTGCCTATGGGGATTTTTAAGTAGCGAAGTTTGGCGCCATTCCACGAGCGTGTGCAATTTTGAAGGGTGACATGTTAGGTATCTATTTACTCGGCGTAACTTCATCTTTCACATTATGCAAAAACATTGGGCTAACTTTACTGTTTTTTTTTTCTTTTAGGCACAAAACAGTTTTTTTCCGTAAAAAACGCATTAGAAAAATTTCTGCGCAAATACCGTGCAAGATAAGTTGCAATGACCACCATTATATTCTTTAAGGTCTTTGCTAAAAAAACATATATAATGTTTTGGGGTTCTATGTAATTTTCTAGCAAACAAATGATGATTTTTACATGTAGGAGGGAAATGTCAGAATTGGCCTGGGTGCTCCAGAACGCCTGAAGGTGCTCCCTGCATGTTGGGCCTCTGTATGTGGCCACGCTGTGTAAAAGTCTCACACATGTGGTATCGCTATACTCGGGAGGAATAGCAGAATGTGTTTTGGGGTGTAATTTGTGGTATGCATATGCTGTGTGTGAGAAATAACCTGCTAATATGACAATTTTGTGAAAAAAAAAAAAAAGAAAAAAAAATCTTGATTTTTGCAAAGAATTGTGGGAAAAAATGACAACTTCAAAAAACTCACAATGACTCTTTCTAAATACCTTGGAATGTCTTCTTTCCAAAAAGGGGTCATTTGGGGGGCATTTGTACTTTTCTGGCATGTTAGGGTCTCAAGAAATGAGATAGGCCGTCAGTACTTCAGGTGTGATCAATTTTCAGATATTGGCACCATAGCTTGTGGACTCTATAACTTTCACAAAGACCAAAAAATATGCACCAATTTGTACTTATTTTTACCAAAGATATGTAGCAGTATAAATTTTGGCCAAAATGTATGAAGAAAAAATACTAATTTGCAAAATTTTATAACGGAAACAAAGAAAAATTCATTTTTTTACAAAATTTTCAGTCTTTTTTCTCTTATAGCGCAAAAAATAAAAAACCCAACAGTGATTAAATACCACCAAAAGAAAGCTCTATTTGTGTGAAAAAAAGGACAAACATTTCATATGGGTACAGTGTTGTATGACTGAATAATTGTCATTCAAAATGTGAGAGCACCGAAAGCTGAAAATTTGTCTGGTTAGGAAGGGGGTTTAAGTGCCCAGTTGTCAAGTGGTTAAAGTGGTGTTCCGGCCGAAATGACACTTTTTAAATAAAAATACCCCTAGAATACACAATTTTAATGTATTCTAGTAAAGTTAGTCTGTAAACTAAGATCTGTTTTGTTAGGTTATTACAGCATTTAGATAGTGTATAAACTAGAAATAGGCCGTGGCCATTTTAAGTATGGGCATCTGAAGCCAGACTGCATGTCTTCCTGGATATCACAAGCAGTGTAATCGGTTTCACTTTCATGTTATATTTGCTCTCCAGTTTCATAGCAAGTTGCCGCCCCCTATTTATGTAAACATCTCCTCCCCTCCTCCCCTTCAGTATGTACAAGCACTAATATTCTAGAAATACAGAAATCTGTTGCTAAGGGTAAGAGCTTTAAAAAATTCCTAATTGTAAACGAAATCATTTGTTTCTGTGCAGATATATCTACATTTTATATATATATATATATATATATATATATATATATATAATCTTATTATGTAGATATATCTGCACAGAAACAAATGATTTAGTTTACAATTAGGACATTTTTAAAGCTCTTACCCTTAGCAACAGATTTCTGTATTTGAAGGTGAGGGATGAGGGGTATGTGTGTGTATCAATCACAGCACATTGCAACACCCCCAGCACATCGAATCGCATGGGCCCACATCACATTGCATCACCCCAGCACATCGAATCGCATGGGCCCACAGCACATTGCAACACCCCCAGCACATCGAATCGCATGGGCCCACAGCACATTGCAACACCCCCAGCACATCGAATCGCATGGGCCCACAGCACATTGCAACACCCCCAGCACATCGAATCGCATGGGCCCACAGCACATTGCATCACCCCAGCACATCGAATCGCATGGGCCCACAGCACATTGCAACACCCCCAGCACATCGAATCGCATGGGCCCACAGCACATTGCAACACCCCAGCACATCGAATCGCATGGGCCCACAGCACATTGCAACACCCCAGCACATCGAATCGCATGGGCCCACAGCACATTGCAACACCCCAGCACATCGAATCGCATGGGCCCACAGCACATTGCATCACCCCAGCACATCGAATCGCATGGGCCCACAGCACATTGCAACACCCCCAACACATCGAATCGCATGGGCCCACAGCACATTGCAACACCCCCAACACATCGAATCGCATGGGCCCACAGCACATTGCATCACCCCAGCACATCGAATCGCATGGGCCCACAGCACATTGCAACACCCCAGCACATCGAATCGCATGGGCCCACAGCACATTGCAACACCCCAGCACATCGAATCGCATGGGCCCACAGCACATTGCATCACCCCAGCACATCGAATCGCATGGGCCCACAGCACATTGCAACACCCCAGCACGTCAAATCGCATCATTTACAGCACATTGCAACACCCCCAGCACATCGAATCGCATGGGCCCCCAGCACATCGAATCGCATGGGCCCACAGCACATTGCATCACCCCAGCACATCGAATCGCATGGGCCCACAGAACATTGCAACACCCCCAGCACATCGAATCGCATGGGCCCACAGCACATTGCAACACCCAAAGCACATCGAATCGCATGGGCCCACAGCACATTGCAACACCCCCAGCACATCGAATTGCATGGGCCCACAGCACATTGCATCACCCTCAGCACATCGAATCGCATGGGCCCACAGCACATTGCATCACCCTCAGCACATCGAATCGCATGGGCCCACAGAACATTGCATCACCCTCAGCACATCGAATTGCATGGGCCCACAGCACATTGCAACACCCCCAGCACATCGAATCGCATGGGCCCACAGCACATTGCAACACCCCCAGCAAATCTAATTGCATCTATGCAGACATAGTACAGGAGATGGTCAGAGACTGCAGTTCCTATGGACGTTAGTAGATAATGGCCGATTGGCCCTCTCACCTGACCCAGCGATACAGCAACAGCGGTTCCTTTGATCAGCAGTCGGCTCACTCTGAATTGCCCGTGGCGACTCCACTGGGTAGAGCCCAGGTCTGTATTCTGGCAATGACTCCTCCATTCCTTTCTCTGCCAGGGATGGCGCCAGGCTGTGTGGCTTTCCTCCCCCCCCCCCCTCCATTAGTACAGACCCCCCAGAACAAACCACCCCCCTCCATTAGTACAGACCCCCCCAGGACAAACCACCCCCCTCCATTAGTACAGACCCCCCAGGACAAACCACCCCCCTCCATTAGTACAGACCCCCCCAGAACAAACCACCCCCCTCCATCATTAGTACTAACCCCCCCCAGAACAAACCACCCCCTCCTTCATTAGTACTGACCCCCCTCCAGAACAAACCACCCCCCCTCCATCATTAGTACTGACCCCCCTCCATCATTAGTACTTACCCCCCCCCAGAACAAACCATTAGTACTGACCCCCCCCTCGATCATTAGTACTGACCCACCCCCAGAACAAACCACCCCCCCTCCATCATTAGTACTAACCCCCCTCCATTATTAGTACTAACCCCGCCCTCCATTATTAGTACTAACCCCGCCCTCCATTATTAGTACTAACCCCCCCTCCATTATTAGTACTAACCCCCCCTCCATTATTAGTACTAACCCCCCCCCCTCCATTATTAGTACTAACCCCCCCCCTCCATTATTAGTACTAACCCCCCCCCCTCCATTATTAGTACTAACCCCCCCTCCCTCCATTATTAGTACTAACCCCCCCTCCATTATTAGTACTAACCCCCCCCCCTCCATTATTAGTACTAACCTCCCCGTCCATTATTAGTACTAACCCCCCCTCCATTATTAGTACTAACACCCCCCCCCTCCATTATTAGTACTAACACCCCCCCCCTCCATTATTAGTACTAACACCCCCCCTCCATTATTAGTACTAACACCCCCCCCCCTCCATTATTAGTACTAACACCCCCCCTCCATTATTAGTACTAACACCCCCCCCTCCATTATTAGTACTAACCCCCCCCTATTATTAGTACTAACCCCCCCTCCATTATTAGTACTAACCCCCCCTCCATTATTAGTACTAACCCCCCCTCCATTATTAGTACTAACCCCCCCCTCCATTATTAGTACTAACCCCCCCTCCATTATTAGTACTAACCCCCCCAGCAACATCACTGCGCGGCTGGTCAGAGACAGCCGCTCCGATCTGCAGCTGTTTCGCTCTCCTCCTCTGACAGGAGGAGGAGGGAGGAGGGTGGGGGGCTTCGGCAGGGAATGTGGCGGCGGCGGTGATCGGCGGAGAGAGGAGAGGAGAAGGAGGAGGGAGGGGAGCACTCTGGCGCTTCAGCGCCTCCACCTCTGCCTGGGGAACTTATTGGGCAGAACACCTGTCACTGTCACATCATCACACAGTGCAGTGTGAGATGTGACAGGCTGAGGCTCGCTAGGTAGGGAGGGAGGGAGGAGCGGAGGAAGGTGGTCACCAGGCGGACCGAGGGAGGGCAGGATGGGCGTGCCTACATGAAAATGGGAACGCGATGAGCCTCCTGGGAACCGATGACGAATATCTCCCAGGAGGCCGAGCGATCAGTGTATGACGCTCAGAGTTTTCAGCGGCCGCGGCGGGAGATACAAAAAGAGTCCCAGCAAAACGTAAGTTTTAAAAACAAAAAATTAAAATATGCCAATTGTTCTTAAGGGGACATTCATAGAGAGGATGCAGCAAAGCTCAAAAAGAGGGTGGAACTCCACTTTAACGATTAGATTTTACTACCATGGGTTCTTCGCCCGCGGTAGTAAAATCTGATCATTATTCCTGCGCATGTGCTGTAAAGACTACGGACAAATCTGATGGCTAGCAATGTTAACTGTGAAGTTGGCCCATCAGAATGCAGTTCACATGCACAAAAACCCACTTTTCATTTAGGCTTCGTTTCCACTTCTGAAACTTGTCCTGCGACTTGGGACTACAAAGTTGCATGACAAGTCATACCCGATGATTTCCAATGAGTACCGTTCATATTTGTGTGACTTCAAAGTAGTCCCTTCACTACTTTGGTCCCACTTTGATGCAACTTGAGGTCCATAGACCTTCAGAATCCACAGGCATTGCTTTAAGTTGCATCAAAATTGCAGCAGAATAGTGCAACTTTCAGGCTGTGTTAGCCTGAAAGTCGCACGATTCTGCCGCAATTTTTTGCCGTGATTTTGCAGCGACTTGAAGCAATGCCTGTGTATTCTGGAGGTCTATGGACCTCAATTCACATCAAAGTGGGATCAAAGTAGTGCAGGGACTACTTTGAAGTCCCTGTGACTTGAAGTCGCACATATATGAACGGTTCTCATTGGAAATCATCAGGTACGACTTGTCATGCAACTTTGCAGTCCTAAGTCGCAGGACAAGTTGCACAAGTGGAAACAGAGCCTCAATAAAAAGCGGGGCTTTGTGCATGTGAACTGCATTCTGATGGGCCAACTTCACAGTTAACATTGCTAGCCATCAGATTTGTGGAAACCTAGGCTCAGGGCAGGTTCACACTGCTGCATGGTGCAAAATCGCATGTGATTTGCACTGCACTGCAATTTACATGTGTAGCACACAGATCCGTTACCCTGCTTACCTCCACAAGCAGAATGGGACACACCATGCCACAAGCCCAGTATCCTCCTGATAAAAGAGGGTAAGCGGTGTTATCTGTTTTTGGGTCCTGCAGCGAGTTACCTCCTTCCGTTGGTTCTCTCCCCTAGAGTGTAGGGCAAAGTCTATTCTCTCTTTGTATTCAATAAGGCCATTGCCCAAACAGTATTAAACCCAATAAAGAAAGGTTTATTTTTCTTGCGTAGAAACTTGATAGGAAAGTTGGAGATAGAGAATTTAACAGGGAGGTAGGTTCAGGCATGCGGCACTTAACTGTCAGTTATCGGCACTCAGTCCTGAGTGGGCTTTGCTCACCCGGATAGTCCCCTCTCACGGTCCTAGCAGCCGATGTGGAGCACGGAACATTCACTTTAAATCTCCCAAGGATACGATCAGGATATGAACTTCTGAATCCCGAACTTCCCAGCACTTGTAAAACTTGAGACCATAGGTGCCAGTGGGCACGTTACAAGGCTTTTGGCGGCTTATGGAATCCTTCCCTCTGATAGGCAACCAGGCCTCTCCTGAGACATTGACTTCCCTCAACGATCCCTGCGGACAGGTCCTCCCCTGGTTTCCTCTCCTTCAGAGCGGGTCACCCTCACTTGGGCACCCTGGGACTCCCTTTTCAGAAAAGCCCGGAGCAAAAAGACAGAATGCCATAGGCACAGGGCTGGGCATGACTGAGTGAACAGAGTATGTAATAAGAGGGTATTAACTATTGGCTAATGGAAATATAGAGGGGAGGGGAGAAGGCTAGATAAAAGGAAGACCCCGCCCCTCTGAGTTAACACAGTGCAGGGGAAAGTTTCAGCTAACAGCAGCATGTCTGTGACAAAAAAAAAAACTTCTGGCCCAGCTGCGGGCAGAGGCCGCTACACGTGGCGAGGATTGGCTCCGGGAGACCCTGGGGCTGATGCTGTCGGGTCCGTCTGGATCAGCAGGTACCGTGGGGAGAGAGGATGGCGAGCTCGCAGGGTCGGGACCACAGCGTGGGTTATCGGGGGCTAAGGTGTCCGGGCATCCCCCCCCCTCGGCCGGACATCATGGGCTGGTGCAGGCGGGTTCAGGAATGAGGGAGCCAGAGAGCGATGACGGCGGTGCTGGGCAACAGCGTGGTGGCAAGTCGGCTAAACGATCGGTGTGCGGGTCTGGTGCGCGGAGGATGGATCGATCGGGTGCAGGACCCTCGGCTTCCAGGGACAAGTCGCCTGGTGAGCTTTCTTCTGGTGGTGAGGAGCAGTCTGGTGTGCCGTCGGAGGGGGAAGTGTGCAGCTCGGAGGAGGATCGGAGACCCGGACGGTCGGTGGCAGCGGTGGAGTCGAGTCGATCGGCTGGTGGGATTTCTTCCAGGCAGCCCGGTAAGTCATTTTTACTTACTCATTCTGGGGGCCATACTGGGGGTGGTGGCCAGGTGGTTAGGCCTGCTGGGGGTGAGGGTTTAGTGGTGCAGGTGCTGGATCCAGGTAGTGGGCAGGCTGGGGGGGTTACGGTCCCTGATGGGGGAGGTGCACGGCTGATGGGCTGCAGGGGTTTTTTCTTGAGGGTATCAAGTCCTTGGTCAGCCAATTTGAGAGGGGGGATGGTGGGCAGGTCGGCCCGGCAGTGGCGTGGGTTCTGCCGGCGGGGCCCATGACTGCGGTGGCATCGCCGGTTTCCACCTGCGTCGACTACTGCGATGGGGGGTATCGGTAGGGGTGGCTTTGGGGGCCACACAGATGGGTAGCGCGGTGGAACAGGCGGCACGGCAGGATATGTTTAGGTTGGCTGATGCTGCAAAATGTGAGGTGTATGTGTGTTATGAGGCACCGCTGGGAGCACACCTGAAACCTGAAGTGAGGGAGAAGATATGGAAAGGTGAGTATGTGGAGATGTTCTCATTGTTACCATTGAAAAGTTTCACCTGGACAGGGTTAAGCCAGATGATTCTAGACAGGAGGATGAGAAGAGGAGATACAGGCTTATCCCACGGACGTTTGCAAATTGGCTGCAGGCGTTTGCCGCCATGGCCAGTGTTATAAGACAGAAGAATCTGGAGCACTGTTCAGCACTATTTGGCTATCAGGACTCCATTGGAGAGGCCTACAGGGTGTACGGGGGCACGGAGTGGCTCCGATATGACGAACAGTTCAGACAGAGGAGAGCAGTGCGGCCAGATCTACTGTGGGATAATAAGGACATCAGCTTATGGATGCGGTGGAGGGTCGTGCCGGAGACGCTGGGCACAAAAAGGGAGGACTCCGGTGATGGTGGAAAGGAGGCGGCTGTTTCTCTGTCAGTATCCGGACAGGGGGGGCGGCCGGATTCTTGGATCGGGGTTTTTTCAGAGGGGTTTCACATTACATGTTCCTTGCAGGTTATCCCCCCGATCGCGTGCAATTTGCGGTCGGCCATGCAGCAGCCTGCTACGGTCGCAGAGAAACTGCTCAAGGAGGTTACTTTAGGCCGCATGGGCGGTCCTTTCCCTTTCCCCCTTTGGAGAATTTAGTGGTCTCCCCGCTCGGGGTTGTCCTCAAGAGGGAGCCCAACAAGTTCCGCCTCATTCACCACCTGTCTTTTCCGAAGGGTGGGTCGGTCAATGACGCGATTGATCCGGAAGCATGTACAGTCAGTTACACTTGCTTTGATGCTGCAGTGGGCTGGGTTCGCCGGTACGGGCAGGGGGCGTTGATGGCAAAAGCCGACATAGAGGCGGCGTTTAGATAGCTTTCACCTACTGGGGATGTCATTGGGACAATGCGTTCTATGTGGATAAGGGTTTACCTATGGGATGCTCCATATCGTGCGCATTGTTCGAACAGTTCGGCTCATTTGTGGAATGG
The DNA here is from genome assembly GCA_029206835.1 of Rana muscosa. Taxonomy (NCBI): domain Eukaryota; kingdom Metazoa; phylum Chordata; class Amphibia; order Anura; family Ranidae; genus Rana; species Rana muscosa. The sequence goes on along the minus strand of CM055120.1, from coordinate 432,500,218 downwards.
GTTGGCAGGGATGTGTCGGGGTGAGTTCAATTATTCACTACTTGGGACGATTTTCTGTGTGAGGGTCCGGCCTCATCCAGGATCTGCGCGGTGCTCCTGGCCACCTTGGAGCACATTGCGGAGCAGTTTGGGATCCCTTTGGCGCCTGGGAAAACTGAGGGACCTCGCACGGCTATCACATTTTTGGGCGTTGTCCTGGATTCGGAGGGCATGGAGTGCCGCCTACCATTGGACAAGTTGGAGGCTCTCAAGGGGGAGCTGAGAGTTATGGTGGGGCTGAGTAAGGTGCAGCTTAGGGTGTTGCAGTCGCTGCTGGGAAAACTCAATTTCGCGTGCCGCATCCTGCCAATGGGCAGGGTGTTCTGCCGACGGCTGTCGGCTGGCATGGCTGGGGTATGGTCTCCCACACATTTGTGAGTTTGGGCAGGGAGCACAAGGCTGACTTGCAAGTTTGGCATTCGTTTCTGGAGTCCTTCAATGGGAGGGCGGTAGGGAGGTCCGGCCCAATTAGCAATTTTGTTTCGAACTGTACACGGATGCAGCTGGGGGGTCAGGATTTGGGGCTTTCTTTCAGGGAAAGTGGAGTGCGTACCCCTGGTCTCAGGCATGGATTGATGCTGGTTTTTTACCAAGAACTTGGTCCTGCTGGAACGGTTCCCGGTGGTACTGGCGGTGGAACTGTGGGGGGTTTGTTTCAGAGACTTAGAGGTGTGGTTTCGCTGGGACAACCTGGGGGTGGTGCAGGTCATTAACAAGGTGTTGGCATCCCCCCCCCCCCCCCCCCGTGGTGCGGCTGCTGCGCCATCTGGTGTTGAGATGATTGCAGCTCAATGTGTTTGTGTATGCGGTACACCTGCCGGGGGGGGACAATGTCATAGCTTATGCGCTGTCTCGCTGTCAGTGGGACAGGTTACGAGAGTTGGCACCAGGGTGTTTTGGTCTTTGGGGGAGAATGAAGTTCCTCAAAAAAGCAAGTGGTCAGGACCTATCGGTGGTATGGGTTCTGAGAGGGTATTCCAGCTAACAGGAGTTTAGCTGGAAGAGTTTGATAATGGGGGCACGGCGGTCAGTGGTCGTCTCTGAGCAGCTGGTCGGCTTGAGGCCTATGACCATTTAAGGTACCGCAAGGTTACGAATGGAGTTCCTCAAAAAAGCGAGTGGTCAGGACCTATCGGTGGTATGGGTTCTGAGAGGGTATTCCGGCTAACAGGAGTTTAGCTGGAAGAGTTTGATAATAGGGGCACTGCGGTCAGTGGTCGTCTCTGAGCAGCTGGTCGGCTTTAGGCCTATGACCATTTAAGGTACCGCAGTGTCACGTGGGTTGCTATAGGAAATAGTATATTGATACGATTAATATTATTATTGGTGCTGTCCTTCTCATTGGCGTTCTTTGGAGCATTCCGGATAGGGGGGTTGGTCAGCCCGTCCAAAGCGGTGCACGGGGGGTTGCTGGCTTGCGATGTGGTTTGGACGGAGGCCGGGGTGTCACTGGCGCTTAGAAAGTCTACGACGGACCAGGTGGGCAGAGGTAAGTTGGTACAGGTTTTCCGGTTCCAGGTTCTATGGTATGCCCTGTAAGGGCTGTTAAGGGGTATTGGGAGATTCGCCCGCCCAGTGTGGTTTCTTTTTGATGCACAAGGACGGGACCCCCCTTTCAAGATATCAGTTTATTACGGTATTCCGAAAGTGCCTTCGGGCGTTGGGAATCCGTGATAAGGAGTTTTTTCCTCTCACTCCTTCAGGATGGGGGCAGCTACAGAGGCGGCCAGATGTGGGATAGACGAGGAAGCTGTTAATGAGGTTAGGCCGGTGGGAAGCCAGGAGGTTCCGGCTGTACGGTCGCCCCCAGCTAATAGTGGGGCGTGAGTAATTTTGGGGGCATGCCCGGGGTGTTATATTCGGGCTGCTGAGTTGTACAGGTTGGGTTTTTGGGAATTTTCTCATGGGGGTTATTGTTCTTCGTCTACTTTCAGGTGAGACACAAGCTTTGGTCTGGATACTGGGCCATTTGTTTGTGTTCTGGGGGGCTAAGAGGGCTGGCGTCGATATGAGGGTCGGCTGTTGGGATTCCCAAGACCGGAGGCGTGTGTCCGCTGGCTGGGAGTTCCAGGAATGTGGTGGAGTAGGATGGTTCCGGAGGTGCACCGTTTTGCTCGTTTGGACAGGCCACCTGACATTTTGGTACTGCATGTAGGTGGCAATGACCTGGGCTTTAGGTCCATGTTAGAAGTTTAAGAGATATGAAATTTGATTTCATTCGGCTCAGGATGTCATTGACGGACATGATCATTGTCTGGTCAGACATGGTGGCACGGTCAGAGTGGAGGGGGGCGAGGTCCGTGGATGGCATCAATAGGGCTCGGAGAAAAAATTAACCGGGACATGGGCAGGTTTGTGGTACGGAACGGGGGGTTGGTGGTTCGACATTTCGAGCTGGAGGTGGATACATGGCGGTATCTACGGAGGGATGGGGTCCACCTGAACGATGTGGGGACTGACTTATGGACTTTGGGTTTGCAGGATAGGATCCAATGAGCCCTTAGGGTTTGGAGGGGCACCAAAGGGTAAAGGTGTTTTCCCTTGGGTGCTGTGGCGGGTGTTTGGTCTTTGCGGGAGAAGGAAGTACCTAAAAAAGGAAGTGTTCAGGACCTATCGGTGGTATGGGTCCTGTGGGTGGATTCCAGCTAACAGGAGTTTAGCTGGATGAGTTGGATAATGGGGGCACTGCGGTCAGTGGTCGTCTCTGAGTAGCTGATCGGCTTGAGGCCTATGAACATTTTTAAGGTACCGCAGTGTCACGTGGTAATACGATATTAGTATGGTGACTAATATCGGGTTGATATGATTATGGCAATTTTGAGGTTCCTGCAAAGACCAACACTAGGAGGCAATAATTCGGATATGTTCTGGGTTTATGTGTTTTGATGGTTAAAGTTTTTGATAACTGATGGAACAGTTAAAAAAAATAAAGGAGGCTGCTACGGCCATGTTTTACTCCAAACATCAATGTGTGGTCTCTTGATTAAGTTTAAGTAAGGTATGGGGGTAGAATGTGGTGGGCAGACCTGTAATACATCGGTTATACAATAGTCATGGTGTAAGCCTCAGCTAAAGGTGCTGGGCCTACCTGGAACGATGCAGCCTCGGGCCGAATACACACACACACACACACGTTCCCCTGGCCATGAGGGCCACCGAAGGTGGGGTACAGGCCTCAGACCAAGGGCTCCTCCTGGATCGCCTCCGAACTCACACCCTGATCTAATGGCCTCCGCCCCTTAAGTACCCTCTTCCAGCATGCATAGCAGGTAGACCATGCCCACTGCACGCCTGCCGAGAGAGGACACCCAATCACGCTGCAATGCTACCTGTGGTTCAACCTGAGACCTGAGCGCCAGCGCTACCCACAGGCCAAAGGGAACTGTACTGCCAGGCAACACCACAACAAAGCAGAAACCAATTTAAAGAATTCAAACAGCCTGAGCCTAACTATTTGCTCAGGCTACCCCTTAAATTTAGGCATAGAGACCCCAATTATGGGGGGAACGCTACACATGTGATTTTCGTGCGATTTCAGCCATACAGATAGTATGGCTGAAATTGTATCGCATTCGGACTAAACTCGCACAGGACCCTTGTTTTGGTCCGCTCCTGAATCGGATTGCATGGGTGTTCACACCCATGCGATCCGATTCATGTCTGAACTGACAGTTCGCAGTGCGACATGCAACCTGAAAGGGGGGTGTCGTTAACATTGTATGACACTCCCCAGCAGTTCGCATATGTCAGTGTGAACTGCTGTGCGAGTCGGGTGTGATGCAGGAACCCGCAGTGAATCACAGGGTTCCCGCATCGCATAAGTGTGAACCGAGCCTAACACAGCTGTTTGTGTGTCACCAAAATTCATGACGCTGGCTAATCTGACAAATTGTGGTCTGACAACAATAGGCTCATGCTCTGAGCCAATGAACTAAATAAAAGTGTAGCGCCCCTGCCCCTATTGGGTAGGCGCTAGTGTAAATTTAGTTGTCTGAGTTATAGTTCAACTCAGAATAATTGTAGCAAATTTTATTTAAGCCCGCCCGCCTCCTCACTCCTACGGCCGGACCTTTGTTGCTTATGTTACGACGCTGGCGACACGTGACGTCATTTGCAGGCGCCGGCCCGGCTCAGCCCCACGAGGAAGAGTGGCTCTTGATCTCTGTTGTTGCGGTGCGGCCTCCGCGCGGCTATTTTCGGAAGGGTTTCATCTCGTTGATGGTACAGGTATCGGGGTGGGGGGGGGGGTGGTGTGTGCTGCAGCATCGGATCAGTGGTGGGGGGGTTTGTTTTGTTTTTTTGCTGCGCGTCATGTCATCTGGCGGGGGGGGTTGATGGCCGCTGCATCATGTCACTTTGCAGGGGGGGTTGTTTTGCGGCTGCATTCTTGCGGGGGGGGGGGGGTGTTGCTGCAGCTCATGTCATTTTGCAGGGGGGGGGTGTTTGCACAACTGACAGTTTCACTCATTGCATGGGCCGGTGGGATTTTCGGTGGGCTTGCCCACACACATTGCAATTTCTGCACTGTGCAGCGTCACGTGGCATTTCACAGTGTTTTCACTTGGGGTTGCAGGGTAGTATCTGGGGCATGTGGGGGAAGCTCATATGTGCGGTTCATCTCGCCTCTTCTCATTTTCAGCAAATTTACATTTTTCTCTATAGTTATTTGATGCATGTGTCTGTTTCTTTTTCCTCCCTTTTAGGAAGTTTTAAGTTTGCATCAGAGTCTGTGTTTTCCTTTTCAGGTTGTTTCAGTAAGTGTCATGCATTTGTTCATCCACGTTTAGGGTGCTGGTTCCATTCCGGGTTTTCTCTTTGATTCACGCAGGTGACGGATGCACAAGAGGGGGGGGATTCTTTCTTAGGTTTAAGTTGAGTCGCATGCATTCTGTCCTAGGTCTTGTGGGTTGTTAGGGGGGGTAGTAGTTCCACCGCAGGGTCACCCACCACACTTGTGGGTGTTAACGGTTTAAGATGTTCGTTTTTTATTGACTTGGTCGGTAGCAAGCCTCCTCAACCGTTTAGGTTTCACATTGCATTTTCCTTCATGCGTCACATGGCACGCTCGTACATGGCCTGACACGCGTTCAGGTCTCGTAGGGGGGTTCTGCTGGGTTTCATCTGTGGCACTTTGGTCCTCGTCCTGGGGTTCTGATTCATTTTCAGTCCCAATTCGTCCATTTATTTCAGGGCTGTCAGGCGCCAGACGCAAGGTTTCTCGTTTAGGTTGAGAATTCCCGTTGCAGGCAAGTCTGGGTTCTGGGCATTATGCTCTCCATTTCTCGTTTTCACTTAAGGGGCAGTTTGCCACCGTGGTTACCTATTTCGTTAGGTCTTAGCGGGTTGAGTTGTTTGTTTTTATTTGACTTGGGCAGTGGCAAGTCTCCTCACCCGTTGGCTCAATCCTTCGTTTTTAAATCAGTTGTACCAGATTATTCCGTTAATCGTTAGTCCTGTCACGTTGCAGGTTCTGGGGGGGCCTGAGTGTTCGTTTTGAATTTATCTGCGACCGCAGGTGGCTCGGCCCTCCTAGTCGGGGGGGGGGGAGTGAACGTTCCGGGCCAGTTTAGGTTTTGTTTTAGGGTTTAGAGGGCGGTGGGGGCATTGGGAGTTGGTTCTAGGTTTGTTGGTCTGTAGTGAGTTCTGTTATGGTGTTTTTCATTTGTTATCCGGTTGTTTTAGGACATGTCTCAAGCAGCGGACGGTTCCAAGGTTGATCGCGGAGTTGCGGCTCAGGGGCATCTCGCGCTCGGCATCAGCTCGCAAGGCAGAGCTGTTAAGACTTTTGTTACCTTCCTCTTGGAATTCTGACGTGGAACAGGTCACCCTACGTGCCATGGCCACATCCCTGACTCAGATCCATTCCACCCTCAGCTCTTTGGCGGGCTCTTTTCAGTTATTTAAGGGCCAGGGTGGAGGTTCTGGAGGCCAGTTCAATCTCTGCCTCGGTTGAGCTGGCTGTTCCTGGGGTCACGGCAGGGCCCGAAGTCCCCATGGTTCCTGGGCCTTCTCTGGCAGATACTGTTTCCAGTGTCCCTTCCGTCTCCCCAGCCCATTTCATCCCAGTGAACATCAGGAAAGACATTCTCGATGGGAAGGATGTCAACCTGGCGTCCTTGTTGATAGCCACTCACGATGTGGCTGACAATAAGTCATACGCCTGTGGGGACGTTTCTGTCATTATTAAGTGACCACAGGTTAAACCGCAAGCACTCTATCCCTGAGTTCGTGTTGGCTTTCAGTTTGTTTAGAGACATTGTTTGCTCTGCGAGTCCCCATAGGAGAGAGGAGCTGGCTCACTACCTCTATGCGGTGGTGGAGTTGGGTCACAAGTTCGGGGGTACAGCGTTTTATGATTACCACCGATCATTCTCCGCCAAAGCCGCCGCCTTGTTGGCCCAGCATCAGGTGGTTTCAGTCTGGGGCAAGATAGATACGGAGCTTTTCTGCCGTCATTTTGCGGGGTTGAGGTCACCAGTCTGCGACACCTGCCAATCATCATCGCACATGGCTTATTGGTGCCCCAACGCGGAACCTCCGGTTCTTCCAGGCACTTCCAGAGCTTTCCCCGCTTCGCTGCCAGCACCTACTCAGGCTGCTAATGTGGACAAATTGGGTTGGCCCATTCAGTATCTGGGGAGGTCACCCATTTGCAATAATTTCAACCACGGTGTCTGCAACTACAGTCAGTGCTGGTTGCTGCACATTTGCTCAGGCTGTTTTAGGGCCCATCCCAAGTCATCCTGTTCGCTCAGGCAGGGCAAGAACAGCTGACTCGGCTGCATCAATGTCGGGTTTCTGCAGGACTGCTTGTCCTCTCACCCTTCCACTGAGTTATGTCCTTTTTTGGTGGAAGGTTTCACACGGGGCTTCCACACCGGGTTCATCACCTTACCATTAGACACATTCGAGAGTCCCAACCTCAGGTCTTGTGGAGTGGATGTGGAGGCGGTGGACGTGTTACTTCAGTCCGAACTCGACAAGGGGTTCATCATCGGTCCGTTCCCTTCATCTCCATTCCAGTTCTGAAAGGGTCAATCCGCTGGGGTTGGTCAAGGGGAAGTTTTCAAATAAATTAAGATTGATTTATGACTTGTCCGCCCCTCATTGCTCCGCGGTGCCTAGCCTAAATTCGTTAATTCCTTCTGAAGAATTTTCCTTGAAGTATGCATCTGTAGACCAGGCCATACAACAAATCATCAAGGTAGGGCGGGGGGCTTGGCTGTCCAAGGCAGACATTGCCGACGCTTTCAAGCTTCTCCCCATCATGCCGTCACTCTGGCAGTGGCATGGGGTAAAGTGGAGGGATTCATACTATTTTGCCACCAGACTCATGTTTGGGTCTAAGAGCAGTCTGTGGTTATTCAATGTTTTTGCTCAAGCTCTTGAGTGGATTCTCGTCCATGTGGAGCATTGCCAGGAGGTCATTCATTACCTGGATGATTTCCTCCTCATCGAAAGTCCCCAGCAAGTCCCCATAGATTTATAGAAGTTGCTGGCGGTTTTTTCGGCACTCAATGTGCCACTATCTGTAAAGAAGTTGGAGGGCCCGGCATCGGCACTCACTTTTTTGGGGATTATTCTGGACACCAATGTCATGCAGGCCAGGCTTCCGGCTGACAAGCTCACCAGGATTAGAGAGTGCATCCATTCCTTTTAGTCTCTCAGGTCTGTACCAGGGTGGAGTTGTTGTCTCTCTTGGGCATGTTGAATTTTGCCATGCGGATCATTCCGCAGGGTAGATCCTTCATATCCAGGTTGCTAGCTTTGCTACCGTCGGCCCCGGATTCGGACTTGCGAGTCAAGCTGGATGCTGCGGCGTTGGCTGACCTTCGCATGTGGGACGAGTTCCTCAGGTGTTGGAATGGGGTGGCCATGTTCATTCCTGCGGAGTCTAGTTCCTCTCCCCAGGTTGGAACTGACGCAGCAGCCACGGTGGGCTATGTTGCCATTTTTGGCACTCACTGGTTGGCTGGGCCTTGGCCGGAGGATATGTTGGCTATCCCGGGGTTCACGGAGTCATCTGCTTTATTTGAGATTTTCCCCATAGTGGCTGCGGCTTGGGTATGGGGCAGTTCATGGTCAGGGCAGACGGTGTTTTTTTCCACGGACAACCTGGCGGCCGTGGAGATTATCACCAAGGGGAGGTCTCGGTCCTTGGTCATCATGTCTTTCATTCATAGGTTGATTTGGTTATCCCTGCAATATCGTTTCCACATCCAGTGCAAGTTCATCAGTGGGGTGGATAATGTAGCGGCTGATGAGCTGTCTCGGCTCAACTTTCCGACTTTTTTCCAGCAGGTCCTGCATGCCGACGCATGTGCCACACCATCCCCGCAGGCTTCCTTTCTGATGTTGGACTGAACTCCCATTGGCTTAATGCAGCAGCCTTAGTCGGTGCATCATTGTCAGTCAATACCAAGAATGCTTACACCTCGGCCTGGAAGGCCTTTCAGGTTTTTCAGTCGCAGTTCCCATGTGACAACACCCCTGATGTCCGGTATTTGCTGGCTTTTATTGCATACTGCCATACCAAGCTGAGGTTGTCTCATGGCACCATCAGAACTTATCTTGCTGGGGTTCAGCACCATCTGTCCCTGCAGGATCCGAATCGGCCTTCTATTTTCTCTGCTCATGCCATCAAGGCTGCTTTTGAGAGGAATCCGGAGGACTTGTCCGCCGGTTACCATCTGTAGACTCCAAGTCACAGGACACATTTTCCGGAGTATGTCTGGATGCGCTGCCTTTTGGGAGGCTCCTCAGTGTGGTGCTCAAAGCTGCCATTTACTTGTGTGTTTTTTTGGGTTCCTTAGGCCGGGTGAGTTTTTTGCAGTTCCGGGCCTGGTTCCCGCATACTCACGATAGGCCAGCTGGTCAGACATCCGAATCGCTACAATTTACATCTGGCAGCTTGCAAGACTCAGCAGTTCGGGGCTGGCACAGATGTTTTGTATTTTCAAACTGGCGGTGCATGGTGCCCTGTGACGGTCTTGGATCAGCTCATGGCACTGATCGGCGACAAACCCAGGGATAGTCCCTTACTTCCATTCCCAGTGGCTCCCCTCACGGTGGCGCAGTTCTCCAAACACTTGTGGTCCAACTTGGGTTTGAACCCGGAAAGCCTGTCGGGTCATTCATTTAGGATTGGGGCGGCCTCTGCGGCTTCACGCCAGGGTATCCTGGCTCATATCATCAGGAAGTTGGGGAGGTGGAATTCGACATGTTTCACCAGGTATATCCCTGATCCTCAGGTTGAGCTGGCTCGGGTCTTCATACATCTGACTGATTGATGTCCTTTGGCACACTCCAGGTCTTGCTCATATGTTGTTCTCCACGTTTCGTTATTCTATCTCACGCTGAGACTCTGAGTACATATGGGAAGGCCGGCCGTAGGCGGACCTGAGTTTGTAGGAGGAGTTGGGGGTATTTAAGCCCGCCCGCCTCCTCCTTACTCCTACGGCCGGACCTTTGTTGTTTCCCACCCTCCCTTTTATTTTGCTTATTTTTTATTATGTCTTGTTTGGGTATGCCCCCTTTTTAGGCGTACTGACCACGTGACCTTTGGCACACTCCAGGTCTTGCTCATATGTTATTCTCCACGTTTCGTTATTCTATCTCATGCTGAGACTCCGAGTACAAATGGGTCTCTGCTCCAGTTCAGCTGAGTTGCACATTTTCCACCTTTCTCTGGGTGTCGTTGTCACCACAGGTCAAGGTTGGAACTGCAGCTGGCTGGATGTATTGGGTACCTCTTGCCCAGGAGCAGCTCAGTGGGTTTGGTCACCCCGCTGTGCATTCTGGGAGATGGTACTTAAGGGGCAGACACCGTTTTGGCGGGGTCTTCCGATCCTGTCCGGGCGGCACTCCTGGCCTCAGGGATGTGTTAGCAGTTTTGTGCCTCGGGCATGTGGACCCCCGAGGCTCCATTACTGAGAGTAGGCCCAGAAGTTGCTGGGGTCTACTGATCCAGAGATGGTCCTGTGTCGCCTTGCCTGCGGGAAGGGACCGAGCAATTGAGGACTCAATTGGAGGACGCATCCGGATCAAAAATCTACCTTACAGTGCTGCCGGCCTAGCTGAAAGATCCTGGCGCTGTGTGTTGTGTTGCGGAACTTTACCAAGTGTGTGGTTACACAAGTCTGTGGCAGAGACTTTTTGAACAAGCTCCCACCAGCTGCTAGGTCAGTGAGAGGCCTATCCGGTGGATGCTGCATACAGTGTGGAAGTTATTGGTCCTCTGGATAAAGGAAAGTACCCGTGATCTGCAAAACCTAAGGTACCTGAATCTCCCCTAACCCTCCATCCCTCTGTCTGGAAGTTCTTTAATAAAACCCTTGAGAAAGAGACTAAAACCCTGTACACACGATCGGATGTCCTATGGATTCTAATCCGATGGATTTTTCCATCGAAAATCCGATGAAGCTGACTTCCATCAGTCTTGCCTACACACCATCAGTCAAAAATCCGACCGTCCCAAACGACGTGGCGTACAACACTCTGACGAGCCGAGAAAAATTAAGTTCAGTGCTTCTGAGTATGCGTTGACTTGATTCTGAGCATGCATGGGTTTTTTCTCCGATGGAGTTCCACACAGACAATCGGAATTTGCTATCGTTTTTTTTTTCCATCGGATAAATTTAAAACGTGTTCTATTTTTAAAATTATTTGGAAAAAAGACCGATGGGGCCCATACACGATCGGTTTGTCCGATGAAAAAAGTTAATCTGACTATTTTCATGGGTAAAACCGATCGTGTGTACAGGGCTTAAGTGTTTGGTGCAGACATTTGTGAAACAGGGAAGACCCCTAGGACGGACGTGGTGAGCAGTAAGGTAACGGCAGGCCCAAAATCTTAAATCAACGGCCTCTACGGGGGTATTGCTACAAAAGTAAACGTCCCCAGTAGGGTGCCCACGTGTCCCGGATTGCCCGGGACTATCCTGGAATTGTCATACCTGTCCCTGGTCCCGGGCACCCTCATTCCGAGACAATACAGTGTCCTGGAATGAAATTGACGTCACAGCCACCACCTACTAACTAGTAATTACATTTCTCTACACTTCCGTAACTGGTTGCTAGGGCCAGCCCGCCTGGTGTCCAGCAACCAGTGACATCACAGACTCTCAATCTCTCAGACAGTGAGGCCGGGAGCAAGGCCCGCGCTTAGTCCTGCACTGCTGTCTCCACCCACCTCGGCACCTCCTCCTCCGGCAAGCAGCAGGGACCGGCGTGATCTTCACTCTCCAGGCAGTGTCTCCTCTCCACCCACCTTCTTCCTCTGTGCCCGACGCCAAGCAGCATGCAGAGGGAGTGACAGCAGTAGGGACTGGTCATCTGGTGTCTGTTCTGTGTGCTGCTGCTGGATCAGATCGATGGCTGCCCGAGTGCCTGACTTCTCCTCCTTTCGCCCACTCAGGGACACCAGAGGGAATATTGGAACTTGGAAGGTGAGGGGAAAAAAGTAATGAAGAAGGTGACAGTCACACAAGTAGTAATGAGACAGTAATGAAGGTGACACAGGGGAACATGGATGGCAAGTGACACAGCTGGGGGAGGCAAGTGGCGCACTGCATCTGGTGGCAAGCTATGGGTGGTAAATGGCGCACTGCATCTGGTGGCAAGCTATGGGTGGCAAGTGGCACACTGCAACTGGTGGCAAGTGGCACACTGCATCTGGTGGCAGGATAGGGATGGCAAGTGGCACACTGTATCTGGTGGCAGGCTATGGGTGACAAGTAGCACTCTGCATCTGGGCTACGGTTGGCAAGTGGCACACTGCAAGTGGCGGCAGGCTATGGGTGGCAAGTGGCACACTGCAAGTGGTGGCAGGCTATGGGTGGCAAGTGGCACACTGCATCTGGTGGCAGACTACGAGTGGCAAGTGGCACACTGCATTTGGTGGCAGGCTACGGGTGGCAAGTGGCACACTGCATCTGGTGGTAGGCTACAGGTGGCAAATGGCACAGTGTATCTGGTGGCAGGCTACAGGTGGCAAATGGCACAGTGCATCTGGTGGCAGGCTACGGGTGGCAAGTGGCACACTGAAACTGGTGGTAGACTACAGGTGGAAAGTGGCACACTGCATCTGGTGGCAGGCTACAGGTGGAAAGTGGAACACTGCATCTGGCCGCAAGTGCCAAGCTCAGGGTTCCCACTGATTCAGCATTATGGTGAGTTGAACTATTTCATGATATATTACAATGTGGTAATAGAAATAATGTGATTTGATCATCCTGACACCATAATTAGCATGGTGTCTGGATGATTTATGTGCTAAGAGCAGCCATTCGCCCGACAAATCACGCCAAATTCCCCATCATCTCTGAGACTACATTGCCCTCCCTCATTTTTTGGGGGGGGGAGGTGGGTGTCCCTGAATGGCAGTTTGGAAATGTGGTCACCCTAGTCCCCAGGACTTGCCAACCTTCTGTGAGAATCAGTCTTCTGATTCTAATCATTTAATATGGTTGAGTCAGAGCTTTGGTTCACTTGCTTGTCAGCAGACTCAACAAGTGAACCGAAGAATCGATTCATTGAATCGGTTCATTTCAGTGAGTAGTTTGAAATGAACTGATTCACTTTAAAGATCTGGACTTCCCATCACTATCGCATATGCTCACATTGGCCAGTCTGGAGGAATAAGAGCAAAAGTACAAACTAGTCTCCGTGTCTGGAGGACCATGTGACCGCTTTGGGCCAATCACCATACCACAGTGATAGGAAGCGTTCATAGCACTGTGTAAACTCGGACTGGATTGACTCCTGACTAAAATCTGGCCATACACTAGAGCTGCACGATTCTGGGAAAAATGAGAATCACGATTCTTTTGCTTAGAATGAAGATCACGATTCTCTCACGATTCTCCAAAAATAATTTATTTGAAAAATTTACAACCTCTGAACATTAGGTTATCAAACCAAACGGCAATAAAATAAGCCATATAGAAAAGGGAGATCATCACCATGACACTGGATAAGACATGAATGTGAATGTAGTGGCCACATCCCTGGATTGTATAGAACAAAGGACTGTTCCTTCCCCCTTTGATGGGACTTTTAAGGCCAGAAACACTGAAGTGCGTTACAAAATTAATTTATTATTACATAAAGATAGATCACACATATACAGTGATCAATAGTTAAAAAGCATAATTTGTTTAGCTTTGTTTGTCACGTGACGTGACACATGTAAACCACATCTGGTTTATGCTTTTAACCAATAACCATTGATCATTGTTGTTGTGCGATCTATCTTTTTAGTTAAAAATAAATTATTTTTGTAACGCACTTTAGTGTTTGTGGCCTTAAAAGTCCCATCCAAGGGGGATTCGGGAACAGTCCTATGTTCTAAAATAAGCCATAATATTCTGGCTTCAATCAAACAAATTTTAAAGAAATGACAATGTAATGAAAAACAATTACATTCAAAAAAACATTCAGGTAATGGATCATCTTCAGTGTCAGTGTTGCCTAAGTGCTGCTTTGAAAAAGCTACCCAAGGTGAATGTACTAACTGGGCACATCCCTGGATTCTCATTGTATAGAACAAAGGACTGTTCCTTCCCCCTTGGATGGGACTTTTAAGGCCACAAACACTGAAGTGCGTTAAAAAATTGAATTATTTTTACATAAAGAAAAGATAGATCACACATATACAATGATCAATGGTTAAAAAGCATAATTTGTGTAGCTTTGTTTGTCACGTGACGTGACACATGTAAACTACCACCACCACATCTAGTGGTTTATGCCTTTAACCAATAACCATTGATCATTGTTGTTGGGTAAACTATCTTTTTATGTAAAAATAAATTAATTTCTAACGCACTTCAGTGTTTGTGGCCTTAAAAGTCCCATCCAAGGGGGATTGGGGAACAGTCCTTTGTTCTAAAATAAGCCATAATACTCTGTCATTTCTTTAAAATTAGTTTGATTGAAGCCAATGTAATGAAAAACAATTACATTCAAAAAACATTGAGGTAGGTATCATGTCAGATAAAGATAAACACCAATTTAAAGATTTTTAGCTAGAAACACAAGCCTATCCACATTTTGTGGCTTCAGTGCAGAACGGCGACAAGTGACAATGTTGCCCCCTGTGCTAAAAACCCTTTCAGAAGGGGAACTGGTTGCAGGAATGCAGAGGTATTTTCTGGCCAGTGCAGACAATCTCGGATAATGCTCCTTGTGAACCTTCCACCACACTAACGGATCATCTTCACTGTCAGTGTTGCCTAAGAACAGATAAGAGTGTAGCTCCAAGGACAAGCTTTCAGATTGTTGTTGCTGTGAGCCTGAGGCTGGATCTGGTGCCCCTTCACTTTGTGCTGCTTTGAAAAAGCTACCCAAGCTCTTTCGAGCCTTCTTTGAAGGACCAGTGCCACTATTAGTAGTTGTTGTAGTGGGGCTTTCCTTAACTGTTAGCTTTGACATCTCCTCTTTTAGTCTGTTCTGGACAACAGTTTTGTTATCTTCATTAACGTAAGTCATCTTAAACCTGGGATCGAGGGTTGTGGCTATGTCGAGAAGGTCTTGTGTTTTTTGGTCCTGATATTTTTCCTCCAGATACCCGATGATCTTTGATTTCATTGTGCAAATGAGATCAGAGTCATCTTCCTTAACAGCCAAAACAGAAGACTGAAATAGTTGTAGAGCAGGTTTCACAGAAGAGACACTGACATACTGCTCTCCTGAAAGAGCATCTGTGAAGTCTGCCAGTGGGGTGAGAGTCTTGTCCACAGCCTCCAGGACCTCTAGGTCTTGCCATGTTGGCAAGAGGTGCCTAGCCTTGCGGTCAGAAGAGAGGACATGGGTGATGGCAGCTTGCTGTTCAAGTATCCTCCTCACCATAGCCTGCCTAGATCCCCACCTTGTTGGGCACTCTGTCTTGAGCTTGTGGTCTGGTAAACCTAGTTGTTTTTGTGCCTCAGAAAGCTCCCTCTTCCTCCTCCAACTGTAGCTAAAACACCCGACAAGCTTTTTGCACAAACCCATAGCACGCTCAATTCTTGGGTCCTTCATTGCATTCTCTATTGCGAGATGAAGCCTATGGCCAAAACACTGCAGTCGAGTCCAGTGATTTATGGATATGGCCTTTACAATGTTGCTTCCGTTGTCTGTAGTGATGCACACAAGATTTTTCTCCTCCAATTTCCAGTTTATGAGAGCATCCTTTAATCCCTGCGCCAAAGCTTCACCAGTGTGGTCCTCAGGGAAAAACCCAGTTTGTAGGCACCGACTTTTCATCTCAAAATCGTCATTGATGAAATGGATTGTTAAGCTCATGTACGGTTCCATTGCTCTGCTGGACCATAAATCTGAAGTTGCTGCAAAATTAAGTACATCTCGCAATTCTGTTGCAACTGTTTCACGACATTTGGTGTACAGAGCAGGGATTGCAACATGGGAAAAATAAGTACGAGAGGGCACTTGAAAGCGCTTATCAAGGGTTTGAATTAGTTTTTTAAACCCCTCTTTTTCAACAGTGGTCACGGGAGCCATGTCTTTAGCCAGGTGAAATGTGATTGCTTGTGTTATTTCTTTGCGCCTGACAGAGGTTGTTGAGTACGGTGTTGCATTATATAATGTTCCTTTAATTGACATTTGTTTTGTCTGGCTGCAGGTACTTTGTGATTGAGCGGCGGCGGTTTTGTTTTTCCGTAACATCTCATATTGTTGTATGTGATTACGTTTCAGGTGATTAAACAGATTGGTGGTGTTGCCCTTTGGTGCACAAACAACGGCTAAACATTGCTTGCAGTAGATGGTTTGCTGAGTGTCATCATCTGCTTTGAATCCGAAATGAGCCCACACTTCGGAATAAGCTCCTCTTTTTGGAACAAAAACATCTTGGTTTTTATCAGACTCACTTGCGCATTGCTCTACCTCTGCGCCGGCCTCTGCGCCGGCCTCTGCAGAGTCTGCACTGGCCTCTGCCTCACTCATGTAGAATATTGGTTTAGTTTGTTTTTAACTTCTCGACGGTACACTTCTGCTGTTCTGATGCAGTTAACTAACATAAGTACATACATACATCTGTGTCCTTGAAAATATTGTCTGAAGTTGAACTTCAATTAGGAAATCCAACAAGAACAACGAGCCCAGCTGGGCTAAAGAGTCCTGTGTGACTGTGTGTATATTCTCCAGGTGCTGCTGCAGCTCTTGTTCTCTTAATATTCAACTGGGTGTGGTTGACTGGACATGTGTGTACCTATAGAGAAAACAAAACGAGAGCGCACAGTCTGTCATCCGCCTTTAGTTTAAAACACTTGCAGCTAATGCACTGACATTTAAAAGGCAATGAATCAAACAGTGTGTTTTTTTTTGTTTTTTTTGCTTGGCAATGTTGCTTCCCTTCAGGCTATTCACCGAGGCCGACAACAGCGGAACAGTCCAGGCACCAGGCTCCATTTTCGTCAAGCCCCGATAGAATAAAAGCCATAGATGAGCAAATCTCTGACTTTATCCAGCAATGCCATGCTGGGACTTTTAGTTCCAATGACTAGAAATGCCTGTCCAACACTGTGGTCTCCTAATGGAGAAGGCAAGTGTTATAAAACTAAATGGGAATGTATTGTATGGGAGGAAGAATAAGAGCCATAGAGGAGCAGATCTCTGACTTCTGCAGAGGCCAGACAGGGCATTGCTGGATAAACCATGCTGGGACTTGTAGTTCCACAGACTAGAAATGCCTGGCTGGCTGCCCAACGCTGGTCTCCTAATGGTGATCAAAGCAACAGAGGAGAAGATCTGACTTATCCAGCATTGCCCTGTCTGGCCCCTGTAGTATTTGCTGAGACTTGTAGTTCCACAGACATCAATCTTCTGCCACATGTATCTCCCAGTAGAAAGCTCCCACCCCGATCACCCTCCTCCTCTTAAAAAAAGAAAAATCTATAGTTAAACTCAACAAGAAAACAACAAATATATATATATATATATATTATATTTTTTGTTGAGTTTTACTTGATGCACTGCACATGGTGACATGGAATAATACAGGACACATTCATTCATTGCCAGATCATATGAACACAATACATCGTTTTATTATTGATACTAAAAATAGATGGGTTTTATCATTTACCTGGAAAATCATATAAGGCGCTAAGGTGACAATGTTTTCATGTTTCAGCTCCTGGAAGCTCCTGGAATGAAAGCACCAAATGTCAAATATTTCACCATCTAACTGCCATGCTGTTACTCATCACACCACAAACCATTCAGGTTTACCTGGCTTCAGGATTTTCTTCCCTAAAAGGATCGGGCCAGAACCAGCCACTGCCAGCCAGGTCGGTCGGAGCCTCGGTCCTGCTTCTGTGGATGGAACACAAGTGCGTAGTCACTGCAGTGTTTCCCGGCTCTCTCCGACAAAACGTGGTGCCGCCCATGCCCAGGCATCACCGCGGCGCATCACGCTCTCTCTGCTCTGCCTGACGTCAGTGCGCCCGACGTCAGTTCCTGTATCGGCGCCATTTGCGTGCGTTCCACCCTGGTTCAGACGTCTTTTCTAAAAATACAAAAAATCGCGGTAATCCAGGATCTAGATCGCGGGGGGGGGGGGTGAATCGAGATCGCGATTCTCATACGATTAATCATGCAGCTCTACCATACACTAGTAGAACTTTGTTCCAAATTTTTTGTTTTAAACTAGGACTTTAGGCTTGGAAAATGGGTGGACAGGCAGGATATTTAATGTGGGCGAGACATGCTTTATCTCCTCTGCATTAAAGCTACCAGGGCCGAGCCCAGACGGGGTGCAGTTCACCCAGGCGCCACAGAGGTGGGGCCTCTCTGTATACCTCCTCCTCCTTGTTGGTATACAGAGAGGCCGCTCACAGCCGCCGCTATTTCCTGCCCAAGCCCCTCCATCCTCCTGTCAGAGGAGATCGGAGCGGCTGCTCGGAGAGAGACCCGCGCAGTGACATCGTTGGGGGGCGGGGCGGTCCGTGCAGTGACATTGCTTCCTCTACTGACACGATCTTCTCCACCTGGGCGGCGTGGCTGCACACTGTCCTCTCCTCCACAGCAGCCGCCCGGGTGGGGTTTGTACAGAGAGGGGGGGTCTGTACTAATGGAGGGGGGTGGTCTGTGAAGGGGTCTGTACTAATGGAGGGGGGTGGTTTGTGGGGGGTCTGTACTAATGGAGGAGGGTGGTTTGTGGGGGGTCTGTACTAATGGAGAGGGGGTGGTTTGTGGGGGGGTCTGTACTAATGGAGGGGGGTGGTCTGTACTAATGGGGGGGTTTGTGGGGGGGTCTGTACTAATGGGGGGTGGTTTGTGGGAGGGTCTCTACTAATGGAGGGGGGTGGTTTGTCCTGAGGGGGGTCTGTACTAATGGAGGGGGGATGGTCTCTACTAATGGAGGGGGGTGGTCTGTACTAATGGGGGGGTGGCTTGTGGGGGGTCTCTACTAATGGAGGGGGGTGGTTTGTCCTAAGGGGGTGTCTGTACTAATGGAGGGGAGGTGGTTTGTCGGGTGGTCTGTACTAAAGAGGGGCGGGTCTGTACTAATGGAGGGGGGTGGTTTGTGAAGGGGTCTGTACTAATGGAGCGGGGTGGTTTGTGGGGGGTCTGTCCTAATGGAGGAGAGGTGGTTTGTGAGGGGTCTGTACTATTGGGGGGGTGGTTTGTGGGGGGTCTTTACTAATGGAGGGGGGTGGTTTGTGGGGGGTCTGTCCTAATGGAGGGGGGGGTGGTTTGTGGGGGGGTCTGTACTATTGGGGGGGTGGTTTGTGGGGGGGTCTCTACTAATGGAGGGGGGTGGTCTGTGCAGGGGTCTGTACTAATGGAGGGGGGTGGTTTGTGGGGGGTCTGTACTAATGGAGGAGGGTGGTTTGTGGGGGGTCTGTACTAATGGAGGGGGGTGTGGTTTGTGGGGGGGGTCTTTACTATTGGGGGTCTGTACTAATGGGGGGTGGTTTGTGGGGGATCTGTACTAATGGGGGGTGGTTTGTGGGGGGTCTATACTAATGGAGGGGGGTGGTTTGTCCTGAGGGGTGTCATTTAACCCCTTCCTCGCCCCCTATGTTAACCCCTTCCCTGCCAGTCACATTTATACAGTAATCAGTGCATATTTATAGCACTAATCGCTGTATAAATGTGAACGGTCCCAAAAATGTGTCAAAAGTGTCCGATCTGTCCGCCAAAATGTCCCAGTCCCAATAAAAATCACAGATCGCCGCCATTACTAATAAAAAGAATATAATAAAAAAAAAAATGTCATAATTCTATCCCCTATTTTGTAGGCGCAATAAATTTTGCGCAAACCAATCACTATACGCTTATTGCGATTTTTTTTTTTTTTTTTTTTTTTTTTTTTTTTTTTTTTTTTTTTTTTTATACCAAAAATATGTAGAATAATACATATCAGCCTAAACTGAGGAAAAAATAGTTTTTTAAAAAAAAAAAATTGGGATATTTATTATAGCAAAAAGTAAAAAATATTGTATTTTTTTCAACATTGACGCTCTATTTATGTTTATAGCGCAATAAATAAAAACCGCAGAGGTGATCAAATACCACAAAAAGAAAGCTCTATTTGTGGGAAAAAAAGGACTTCAATTTTGTTTGGGAGCCACGTTGTACGACCGCGCAATTGTCAGTTAAAGCGACGCAGTGCTGAAAGCTGAAATTTCGCCTGGGCAGGAAGGGGGTATATGTGCCCAGTAAGCAAGTGGTTAAAGTCATTGTAAGGCTTTGTTTTTTTCTTGTTTTTTTAAATAACAAACATGTCATACTTACCTCCACTGTGCAGTTAGTTTTGCACAGAGTGGCCCCGATCCTCGACTTTTGGGGTCCCCCCGTCGGCGCTGGTAGCTCCTCCCCGCATCGTATAACCCCCTAGGACAGGGGTGCCCAACCAGTGCCCAGGGGGCCACATGTGGCCCGCGGAGCCCTCTGATGTGGCCCGCGACCTCCTGCTCTGGGATGGAATAGAATACTGTTATTAAAGGTCCGTTTATTAATAAAATCAGTGTATATATAGGCAATGGCATATCTTTTCTGCAGTGGTTACTGGGCTGCTTTAAAACTGATCCGCAGGTGCAGAGCAGTTTACCTGCACTGAGCCATAGACTTCTGTTATTACCTGCGAGTTTGGTGAGCTTTCTGAAAGTGCACCAAACCTGCAGAATATAATAGAAGTCTATTGCAAAGTGCAGGAAAGCCAAAGGTACACTGCGTTGCACCCACGGTGCGGGTAAACCGCAGCGCATCAGTGTGAAAGCAGCCTTGGGCCCCTTTCACGTGGTCAGTCCGACCAATTGGACCCTCCATACACCTCTAAGTAGTGGCAGACATAAACCAACTTGTGGCCTACCTCCAATACGATCCGCTAAAAAGTATAGTGGGCTGTGTCAGTGTCCGCTCTGCATATGCAGAGCAGACACGGACATGCCATCCACCCGCTCCGCTCATTGTGGCCCGCGACCGGTTACCAAATCGCTTAAGTGGCCCTCGCTCTTCAAAGGGTTGAGCACCCCTGTCCTAGGAGAAGCGCTCTCCTGGGTGGTTACCTTGCGGGCGCGCTCCCCAGTCCAGCATTCGGTGTCCATAGATGCCGAATGTAGGACTCGGCCCGACACCCGCATCATTGGATTTGATTGACAGCAGCGGGAGCCAGTGGCTGCACATCTATCCAATTAAGAGCCGAGACAACAGACAGAAGGGAAGAGCGCATCTCCGGCGGGGGAATACAGGTGAGTAAAACAGGATGGGATGTGTGACGGACTGGAGTTTATATGGTCACAAAACAGACACCCCAAAGCAAAGTACATATTCATTTTTTTTATTTTATTTCTAGCAAAGAAATACCTTCCTGCTATTCTATCAAGACCCAGTAGATGGCAGAGAAGGTACACAAACAGAGTTTATATAAGGCCACCCACCATGTGACTTGAGTCAAACAATTTCCAGCCATAAAACCTAGTGGTCTTGTCTCATGCTGTTTGTGTGATTCTTTGCAGGTATGTACTCTAAATCGTTCCTAATCTGCATTAAACTATAATAGAAAGATTCTTAAACAACTGGAGCAGATGCAGGGAAAGTTCCAGCAGACTGTATGCTATAGTGTTACTGATATTATAAGTTTAGAACAGCATGTGTGAGAAACAAGTGAAAAGGGCATAAAAACATGAAAATACTGCATTAGTCAGAATAAATGTCTATTAGAAGCACTAAACCGTTCTAAATAGGAATATTGAAACCTGGTTTATACAAGTTCCATAACGTTAGAAAAGCACATGTTGAAAACTGATATTCTTAAGGAAAAACCTATATGTAAAGCTTATGCATTGCTTCAGGTGCACCATCTAGTGGTTAAAAAAGAGAACTACCGAAATAATGTTTGTATTAAAGCATGGCATTGGCAATATGAGTATTGCACAGTTAAAGTGTACATCATCATCTATAACACGGAATAACAGGAATATATATGTTATTAAAATATAACAATGGTCATTGTGTAACTACGGTTTAAAATACTTCAGTTAAAATCTGTATTATATATTGTTAATAGTTATAAACATGTGAGTATAAAAATGTAAAAGATGTATTGTTATGTAAAAGTAAAACTATCTCCAGCCATAAAACCCAGTGGTCTTGTCTCATGCTGTTTGTGTGATTCTTTGCAGTCCACGCCAAGCTGATCACCTTATCTCATAACGTCTACAATTATCGGCTCTCTTAATTCACATTTTGAGGCCGGTAACATTTTGGGGGCTCGTGTGCCGGGATTCGTTGTGTTACCAGTGAGAGGGAAGCGCGAGACAAGCGTGAGCCTACTACAGAGCTACAAGGAGAGTCGTGAGTGTCGTCTGCCTTGTGAGTGGAAGTCTTCAGAGTGCAACAGATATGGCGTCTCCTTGTCGTGCGCTGATGTGGGATATCCGGAAACAACTTCATCTGCTTAGTGAAGAACAGCTGCATAGCCTCGCTATTACGCTGGAAGATGAAAGAGATGTGGACGTTCCATCAGTGACTGGTACCAATGAAATGGAATGCGTTGAATTTATTGAAGACTACTTTGAGAAGTGATCAGCTGGAGAAGTTAGAAGATCAAGGCATGTCTTACCTACTCATCATCCAAGACAAGATCAATGAACTAAAACTTAACAAGGAAAGTACACCAACTGTGGACATTGCAACCGCTGCAAAAAAAATAAGTAGTGGGACTGCAAGGACTGAAAAGGTATCAGAGGTGGTGAGATTAACTGACGTTGTTGCTTTATTGCCACGTAGCGAATTCAGAATGCATGGTGGTGTAATTTCAGATCATGGTTCGGACATGAGTTACAGTAGCGCGTGCAGACAAATTGACGGGGGTCTAACAGAAAAATTCCCTGAATCTGAAATTATACGCACCGTGTTGAGAATAATCAAACCTGGTCATTTTAAAGATCTGTTGACTGACAAAGATGATCTTACTGTTGCTGAATTGAAAAGGTTTTTGAAGTCACATATGAGAGAACAAAGTGGTAATGAGTTATTTCAGGACCTTAGCAATGCTACCCAGCAAGAAAGAGAAACAGCACAACAATTTGTTTACAGGCTAGTGGGGTTAAAACAAAAAGTTCTGTCCACATCACAACATGATAGGCGAGAGCTTAACTATGACAAAAAACTGGTGCAAGGCATATTCCTTCATACACTGTATCAGGGACTAAGCGAAAAAAACTCTAATGTTAGACGAGATATCAAGCCTTACGTGTCTGATTTGACAGTAACGGATGACTTTATCATAGAGCAGGTAACCAGATCAGTTGAGGAGGAAACAGAAAGACAGACGCTTAAACAGTGCACCTAAACATAAACCTCTTACTGTTCATTCATCACAGACACCAGGTAATAGTGAAAAAGACACCTTGCAAAAGAGAGTTGAGGAAGATGCTAGAGCAAATCACACTGCATTAACGGAACTAACAGCACAGGTTTCTGCTCTCACAAAGAACCTGGAAAAGATGATGAAGCAAACTCCTGTTGTTGGAAACCAAAGGACTAAGCCACTAACCAATGTTCAAGTTCCAGATACAGCTCACTGCAAACCCAGGTTTGGTGATTGCATTAAACGAGAGAGTCAGAACTGCTACCACTGTTTCTACTGTGGTTGGACAGGACACAGAGCGGTTGATTGCTTGAAGAAAATAAGGCAGTCGGGAAACGACAGACGGTCACTGGGAAGGGACAACCAGTGACCACCTCAAATGATCTGTCCCGTGCGAAGGTAAACAGGGTATTCACCCACCAGTCAACTAGAACACTCCCAAAAGAGAAGGGATGCTCCAAACAACACGTAGCACAATTAATTGGAGGAAAATGCCTACTGTCATGTCGGATGAATGGTGTTCCGGTTGACATGTTGATGGACACAGGAGCTCAGGTCAGCATTGTAGGGAAGGCATGGTTAGAAAAGTTTCTACCCAGTGTCTCCATTAGGCACATACAAGATTTACTTTGTGATGACAACTTATCTATTACAGCTGCAAATGGTTCTATCATTCTATTCATCGGATGGATTGAAGTCTGCCTGGAATTCGAAAGTAGTGGACACTGGAAATCAGCTATCCACTAACAAATCTGTTAAGTGGCATCCACCTGTCAATTTGGAAGATCTCTCAGAAGAAGAACAGGAGATAGCGAGACAAATGTTATATGATGAATCAGATGTCTTTGCTCGAGATGAGGGAGACATAGGATGCATTCCTAACCTGAAATTGAGGATAAATCTGAAAGATGAAACTCCTGTCCAGAAACGCTACAATTCGATACCGAAACCCCTATACAAGGAAGTAAAAGAATATATCCAAAACCTTCTTGACCGAGGTTGGGTAACAAAATCTTCTTCCGCATACTCATCACCGGTTGTCTGTGTTCGAAAGAAGGACAGTAGCCTACGACTATGTGTTGACTTTAGGGAGTTAAACCGAAAGACTATCCCAGATAGACATCCACTACCCAGAATACAAGATCTGCTGGATAGCTTAGGAGGATTTACATGGTTCTCAATCCTGGACCAGGGTAGTGCGTATCATCAAGGCTTTGTGCATGAAGACTCCAGACATCTGACGGCTTTTAGCACCCCCTGGGGACTCCTGGAGTGGAATCGTATTCCATTCGGATTAACTAATGCCCCAGCAGCTTTTCAGAGATGCATGGAAAATGTACTAGAGGGCATCAGAGACAAATGTTGTTCTCCATACCTGGATGACGTACTTTGCTACTCCAAAACTTTTCAGGAGCATGTCAATGATATTAGGCAAGTGCTTAGTCGAATGCGCGAGCATGGTATCAAACTTAGACCGCAGAAGTGTGAACTCTTTAAACGACAGATTCGATACCTTGGACGAATGGTGTCAGAAGAAGGCATAAAAATTGACCCAAAAGATCTTGAAGCGGTATTACATTTGAAAAGGAAAGAACCAAAAACAGTGGGAGGAGTCAGATCTTTGTTAGGATTCCTGAGCTACTACAGGTCCTTCATTCAAGATTTCTCTCGACTTGCTAAACCACTGTATGAACTTTTGCAGAACACTGAGAAAGAATCTGCTACATCCATTACCAAAAACAATCAGGGGGAACCTACAAAGAAAAATGGGAACAAAACACAAATGCCATCTAAAACACAGATTCAATGGACACCCAAACATCAAGCTGTAGTATCCAGACTGGTGGACATGCTAACCAATCCACAAATACTAGCATACCCTGATTTTGACCTACCCTTCGTATTACACACTGATGCTTCCAATGAAGGCCTAGGTGCTGTACTGTACCAACGACAAGGAGAAAAACTTTGTGTTATCGGGTTTGGCTCCAGAACATTGACTCCAGCAGAGCGCAATTACCATCTTCACTCTGGTAAACTTGAGTTTTTAGCTCTCAAGTGGGCAGTCTGTGACAAATTCAGAGATTACTTGTACTACGCTCCAACATTCACAGTCTACACAGACAACAACCCATTGACATATGTATTGAGTACTGCCAGACTGAATGCTGTGGGTCATCGCTGGGTTAGCGAGTTGGCCGATTTCCACTTCGATATCAAGTACAGGCCAGGTAAACAGAATGCAGACGCGGATACACTGTCACGATTTCCGGTGGAACTCACAAAGAATTTGAGTGAGTACACAGAGCTTGTACCATCTGAGGTTGTGTCAGCTATGTGGCAAGGGAGCAAAGCTGTCGACGAAGAAGAGGCACTATGGGTGGCTTCATTGACTTTTCACTCAAAGTGATGTGGCCGAAGAATTGCTGAAAGGACAGACAATCTGCCCAATGACTCAGGAGAACATCAGAGCATTACAACAAGATGATACCAACATTAGAGAAGTTGTCTGGCTTAAGGAGAATGACTGGATTCCAAACCACAAAGAAAAGGAGAGTATGACCAGTAAAACAAGACGTTTGATACATGAATGGAACAAACTCAGAGTTGATGAAGGAATCCTCTACCGACACGCTGGAACCCGAAAACAGCTAGTCCTACCAGAAAAGCTAAAACTATTGGTCTTAAAAAATCTTCATGATGACATGGGTCACATTGGTACTGACAAGGTAACTCACCTAGCACGTGAACGATTTTACTGGCCATTTATGCAAAGAGACATTGATGAATATGTACTGAAGAAGTGCAACTGCATCAAACAAAAGCGTCCAAATATCACCGAAAGAGCACCTATGGGTTCGATTACTACCAGTTCACCCTTGGAGTTAGTATCCATTGATTATCTTCACTTGGAAAAAAGCAAAGGAGGATATGAGTATATACTTCTAATAGTTGACCACTTCACACGCTTTGCACAAGCGTATCCCACTAAGAACAAATCTGGAAAAACGGCGGCAGAAAAGATCTTTCAAGATTTCATACCACGTTTTGGCTATCCAGAGAAACTCCACCATGACCAAGGAAGAGAATTTGAAAACAACTTGTTTCAGACATTGCAACAATTGGCAGGAATTTCTCATTCAAGAACTACTCCGTACCATCCACAGGGTAACCCAGTGGAGAGACTGAACCGTACTTTGTTACAGATGCTTCGCACCTTTAGAGGAAGAGAAAAAGTCAGATTGGAAAGAATATCTTCCACATATGGTTCACGCATACAATTGCACCAGGCATGAAGCCACAGGATACTCGCCATTCTTTCTATTGTATGGAAGATCTCCTCGTTTGCCTATTGACCTAATGCTCAACCTAAATATGGAAAAGGAATCAGAAAGTCAACCAACATTTACTCAAAAATGGGCATCCAGAATGCAAGAAGCTTACAAAATCGCATCCGAGAATAGCCAAAAATCATCTGCTAAAGGGAAGAAGTACTATGACAAGAAGATAAAAGGAGCACCTCTTCAACCGGGTGATAGGGTCTTAGTACGAAATCTCTCTGAAAGAGGAGGACCTGGTAAACTTTGTTCATACTGGGAAGAATCAGTACACAAAGTGGTAGAAAGAATCAAAGATGGGCCTGTGTACAAAATTCAGCCTGAAAGTGGTAAAAAGACTATTCGAGTGCTGCACAGAAATCTTTTACTACCAGTAAATGACCTACCAATTGAAGGACGCATTCCAAGAGTACCAATGAAACAAAGACAATCAAGTAACAGAAAGGAGACCAGAATGGATCTGGACCAAGAGGAGGAATGTTCGGATGAAGAAAGATGGTATTATCCTTATATACCAGAGACTACAGAAAGTCATGATCGTGTTGTGTCTCAACAAAACTCTCAAAACGTACAGAAAATCCCTTTAAGAGTTTCTGCTGAAGAGTTCTATCCTACAACTACCACACCCAATCTTGAACAAGAACAAAATGATGGAACATTAGTTGGCGACCAAATCTGGGCTACAGACATGGTGGGACTAGACACTGCAGAATTACCCTCATTAAGTCAAGACTTACCTGTGAGCCAAGATATGCAAATGAAGAATGATGTTGACGGAGATGACTCAACTCCTGTCAGAAGATCTACCAGACAAGCTAAGCCTAAAGAGATCTTTACATATGACACACTAGGTCAGCCAAGATACATACCAAGTCAGATTCACACCGTACAAACTCCTACAATGCTAGCTACTCCCATGACATGGTAGTTAACATAGCTCCTTGGTGGCAACAAGTACCTATCTGGGTTACTTAAATCACTAAACAGTGTTCAGAGAACAATTGAGTTTAATGTCGGGAGCCATTAACTGAAGGAGGGGAGAGTGTGACGGACTGGGGTTTATATGGTCACAAAACAGACACCCCAAAGCAAAGTACATATTCATTTTTTTTTTATTTTATTTCTAGCAAAGAAATACCTTCCTGCTATTCTATCAAGACCCAGTAGCTGGCAGAGAAGGTACACAAACAGAGTTTATATAAGGCCACCCACCATGTGACTGGAGTCAAACAATTTCCAGCCATAAAACGCAGTGCAACGTTTGAATTAAACACCAAACTTACATAAACATAAGGTGTGACCAAAAATAACTCCTATACAAAAATGTTTCAACCACCAATGATGGTGAATTGAATAAAATAACAAATCCCAACCAATAAAAAATCACAACCAATAAAATTGATTGATAACTAATCGAAAATGCTGAAAAAAAAGGGAGAAGAAGAAAGTTCAGTCCTGTGGATAATTATTGCAATCAATAGAGTATAAAGATCGTGTAAGCAAAGGACAGCAAACAGGGGTCTTCTCACTCCGCCACTGGTGACTTCAAACTCTAAAAACACCCTTGGAATAGTGCCTGGTATTCGATAGACAGAGATTCCACCACCACTAGTAATCGCTGCCGCTTACCAGAGCAAAGGATCTGTGCACAGATCAATATCAACAGATGGCTAATTCCCTGCCAGGGTTTCTTTAATGATGATTACTTCCCCTCCTCTGGATTCCACGCCACTTCTCTCCAAATACCACCATAGATCAAACACGAAATTAGCAGAAGGGGCCCAAAGGGTGGTGCTCTAGAGCTAAAATTTCTCGTAGTATGTCACTACGTTCGTGTTTGTGGCACGACAATTGTGTTCTGTTAGTATGCAAGACAAGATCCAGGCACACGCCCTTTTGACAAAAATCAGACGCCCTTTGTCAAAAGGGCGTGTGCCTGGATCTTGTCTTGCATACTAACAGAACACAATTGTCGTGCCACAAACACGAACGTAGTGACATACTACGAGAAATTTTAGCTCTAGAGCACCACCCTTTGGGCCCCTTCTGCTAATTTCGTGTTTGATCTATGGTGGTATTTGGAGAGAAGTGGCGTGGAATCCAGAGGAGGGAAAGTAATCATCATTAAAGAAACCCTGGCAGGGAATTAGCCATCTGTTGATATTGATCTGTGCACAGATCCTTTGCTCTGGTAAGCGGCAGCGATTACTAGTGGTGGTGGAATCTCTGTCTATCGAATACCAGGCACTATTCCAAGGGTGTTTTTAGAGTTTGAAGTCACCAGTGGCGGAGTGAGAAGACCCCTGTTTGCTGTCCTTTGCTTACACGATCTTTATACTCTATTGATTGCAATAATTATCCACAGGACTGAACTTTCTTCTTCTCCCTTTTTTTTTCAGCATTTTTCAGCATTTTCGATTAGTTATCAATCAATTTTATTGGTTGTGATTTTTTATTGGTTGGGATTTGTTATTTTATTCAATTCACCATCATTGGTGGTTGAAACATTTTTGTATAGGAGTTATTTTTGGTCACACCTTATGTTTATGTAAGTTTGGTGTTTAATTCAAACGTTGCGCAGCTTTATCATTTTTATTATTGTTTACTGTGTGTGTCTCACTTTTAAGTTGCAGCATTTGTAGGGATTTTTAGATTACATTCACGTTTTATTATGTGGAATTAGATCTACACATAGACAGCGCAGTATATTATAATTTTTTATAAAACCCAGTGGTCTTGTCTCATGCTGTTTGTGTGATTCTTTGCAGGTATGTACTCTAAATAGTTCCTAATCTGCATTAAACTATAATAGAAAGATTCTTAAACATCTGGAGCAGATGCAGGGAAAGTTCCAGCAGACTGTATGCTATAGTGTTTCTGATATTATAAGTTTAGAACAGCACGTGTGAGAAACAAGTAAAAAGGGCATAAAAACATGAAAATACTGCATTAGTCAGAATAAATGTCTATTAGAAGCACTAAACCGTTCTAAATAGGAATATTGAAACCTGGTTTATACAAGTTCCATAACGTTAGAAAAGCACATGTTGAAAACTGATATTCTTAAGGAAAAACCTATATGTAAAGCTTATGCATTGCTTCAGGTGCACCATCTAGTGGTTAAAGAGAACTACCGAAATAATGTTTGTATTAAAGCATGGCATTGGCAATATGAGTATTGCACAGTTAAAGTGTACATCATCATCTATAACACGGAATAACAGGAATATATATGTTATTAAAATATAACAATGGTCATTGTGTAACTACGGTTTAAAATACTTCAGTTAAAATCTGTATTATATATTGTTATATTGTTAATAGTTATAAACATGTGATTATAAAAATGTAAAAGATGTATTGTTATGTAAAAGTAAAACTATCTCCAGCCATAAAACCCAGTGGTCTTGTCTCATGCTGTTTGTGTGATTCTTTGCAGTCCACGCCAAGCTGATCACCTTATCTCATAACGTCTACAATTATCGGCTCTCTTAATTCACATTTTGAGGCCGGTAACAGATGCATATTGTAAAGGTTTGTTTTTTATTTTCTAAATAGGTTCCTTTAAGCTAGTGCATTGTTGGTTCACTTACCTTTTCCTTAGATTTCCCTTCTAAATATTTTTTTTCTTTGTTTTCTTTGTCTGAATTTCTCACTTCCTGTTCCTCCTCAGTAAGCTGTTCAGTAAGCTGTTCTGGCTGACTCCACACCACTCAGATGATGGTGTGAAGTTTAGTGAGGAGAAACAGGAAGTGAGAAATTCAGACAAAGGAAAAAAAACATTTAGAAGGTAAATCAAAGGAAAAGTTAAGTGAACCAACAATGCACTAGCTTAAAGGAACCTATTTAGAAAATAAAAAACAAACCTTTACAACCCCATTAAGGTAAAAAAGCATGAGGGTTTACAACCTCTTTAAACACTTCAATACCAGGCACTTACGCCCCTTCCTGCACAGGACAATTTTCAGCTTTCAGCGCTGTCACATTTTTTATTTTTTTTTCAATTCAGTACTTTTTTTATCCTTTTCATAACAGTACACGTTATACATTTATACATACATTTTATCCAGATACATGATCTTGCTTCCAACATTCACCTAACCAAACAAAAAAAAAAATAACCTTAATTTTTTCCTTCCTCTCTCCTCCTCCTCACTGTACCCAAACTCAATTTTTATCATTTTCTTCCCACAAATAGACCTTTCTTTTCTTTTGGTGGTATTTGATCATCTCTGCAGTTTTTATTTTTTGCTAAACAAACTAAAAAATACCCAAATTTTTTAAACTAAAATAGTTTTTTTTAGTTTCTGTCATAAAATTTGTTTTCCCCTTCACTGATGGGCACTGATGAGGCAGCACTGGTGGGCACTGATAAAGTGGCACTGATATGTTGAATTGATGGGCACTGATAGGCGGAACTGACATGCGGCACTGACAGGCGGCACTGATGGGCACTGACAGGCGGCACTGATGGGCACTGACAGGCGGCACTGATGGGCACTGACAGGCGGCTGTGCTGGCCACTGACAGGCGGCTGTGCTGGCCACTGACAGGCGGCTGTGCTGGCCACTGACAGGCGGCTGTGCTGGCCACTGACAGGCGGCTGTGCTGGCCACTGACAGGCGGCTGTGCTGGCCACTGACAGGCGGCTGTGCTGGCCACTGACAGGCGGCTGTGCTGGCCACTGACAGGCGGCTGTGATTGCCACTGACAGGCAGCACTGATGGGCAGCACTGATAATGAGGTACTGACAGGTGTTACTGCTGGGCAGTGATTGGCACTGTGGTGGGCACTTGCAGAGTTTATTATTGGGGCACTGCTGGGCAGGTGATTGGTACATTTGAGGGGGCTGTGCTGATAATCAATGTGCTGATTATCAGCACAGACCCCTCCCTCTGACAGGGAGAGCCGCCGATCGGCTCTCTCTGTCAGCGCGAACCGAGGAATGTCGTTTACCGGCACTTCCTGGTTCACGCGATGATCAGCTGTGATTGGTCACAGCTGATCATGTGGTAAGAAGTCTCTGACAGAGGCTTTTTATCACGATCGGAGATGCGGGGTGTCAGACTGACACGCCACACTCGCGATCGCCACGATGCGCGCCCACCAAGAGAGCGCACCGGCATGTTATCCTGCTGGACGTCATATGACTCCCAGTCAGGATAACAGAACCACTTCCCGGACGTCAATATGCTAATGACCGGGCGGGAAGTGGTTAAGCAAGCCATAGATTAGGCAGTTTTATCTCCTTCCACAACTGACTGTGTTGATGAGCTTTCCCTGCTGGCAGACCACAACGAGTGGGGTTGCTGACTATAGCCAGCAGCACTAATCGTTGAGGGAAAAACCCAACAGGCTGGTTGTACACAAGTCAATCAACAGAATCAAAATTCAGCTGGTCCCTGCTGAACTGGCCAAATTTAAATCCATGTATGGCCAATTTAAGTACACCTTTACCAAAAAATTGCTGGCCGCACCTAGAGTATGCTGTCCAGTTTTGTGCAGACCAGAGTCTTGTTGTCACGTACCTGGTAGGAGTCTGGAATGACGAGGTCGGCCTCCCTTGTATCTCCGACCCAAGCCCCACTGATGATGGGACAGATGGCGGCTAGGGTAAGGAGGAACACGAGTGCCTGTAGTTGCGTGCAGAACTTGTCAGCTGAGTTGCAGACGTGGAGATGCAGACAGAGCATCTGGTAGGGAACTGGACTCAGCAAAGCTGGTAGGATGGACAGCCAGCACAGGCACTGGAGAGAGCGTTAAGCCAAGCAGGAGGCTGGTGCAGAATCACAAGGATGGCCGTGTTCGGTAGCAGACGGGCAGCGAGGTACAAGGCATAGGCAGGATGGAGGTCAGGTGGGAAGCCGAGATCAGGAACCAGTAATCAAGTATTCAAGTCCGGAAGCAAGGTCAAAGGGAAGCCAAGGTTCAGCAACAGGGATCAAGCCAGGTTTAAACAGAGTCCAGGTATCAGGGTACTTGCTGAAGACCAGTCAGCACTTGTCAGAAGTCAGAGCATCCTTTAAATAGGCAGGCTGGCGCCAAAGGGAATTAGGAGCGCGCTCCTGCGCGCGCACGTTGCCCATGCGCATGTTGCGCATGCGCAATGATACTCCGGAAAGGCCGCTGCGGCCCGGGGATGCACGCGCGGCGGTATTCCGAGACTGTTGGTGAATGCGCGCTTGCGCAGACGGATTCCCAGCAGCTTCCTTACATTGCCCCCCCTTAGGGGCAGCCTCCGGATGCCCCTCAGGACCTCTTTTTCTGGGTGGCATAGAAAGAAAGCTCGTACCAGTCTTGGAGCATGCACATCAGAAGCTGGTTCCCAGGAACTTTCTTCCGGCCCGTAGCCTTTCCATTTAATGAGAAACTGTGTTTGGTTACCTCTCTTCCTACAGTTTAATATGGCTTCCACCTCAGATTCCTCATTCCCTTCGATAAGTAGCGGTGGAGGGGTTTCAGAAATCCGATTTGGGAAAGGATTTGGCACTGTAGGCTTCAACAAAGAAACATGGAATACTGGGTGGATTCTCAGGTTCTTGGGTAACACTAATTTGAATGCTACTGCATTAATCTTTCTCTTGACTGGAAAAGGCCCCAAAAATCTTGGGCCAAGCTTCCTCGAGGGGCAACTTAGTTTCAAGTTCGCTGTGGAAAGCCAGACCTTATCTCCAGGTTCAAGTTTCAAATTGCCTCTTCTCTTCTTGTCGAAGAACCTTTTATTATCTGCCTGGGTCTTGGAGATTGTATCCTGCAGTAATTGGAAGTTGGAGTTAAGGAAGTTCAACCTGTCTTGTACGGCAGGTACAGAAGAATCAATGGGAAGCTCAGGCAAGAAAGAAGGATGGTATCCATAATTGGCGAAAAAAGGTGACTGTTTGGTTGCTGAATGGATGGAATTATTGTATGAAAATTCCGCGAGTGGGAGAAGTGATAGCCAGTCATCCTGTGCAAAAGAAGAAAAGCATCGTAGATACTGTTCAAGGGTTTGATTGACCCTTTCAGTCTGTCCGTTAGTTTGTGGGTGATAAGCTGTGGAGAGGCAGAGTTCAATGTTCAAGGTTTCACATAAGGCCCTCCAAAATCTAGAAGTGAACTGCACCCCTCGATCAGAAACTATGCTGTCAGGGATGCGATCAAACGATCAACCACAACGAAAATGGTAGTGAAGTCTTCAGATTTGGGAAGTTCTACAATAAAATCCATGGAGATCATGCTCCATGGTTTCTTAGGTACAGGAAGGGGCTCAAGTAGACCCCAAGTTCTGGCTCTGTCTGTCTTATTCCGAAGGCATGAAACACAAGATCTTACATATTTCTTGCAGTCGTTCATCAAGTTTGGCCACCAGAATGTACGGGAGATCAAATTAGCCGTCTTGTGAATCCCAAAGTGACCCGCTAGGGGATGATCATGACATCGGCCTAGGACGGCAACTCTGAACTGTTCTGGGATAAAGATTTGCCTTTTATGAAAGTAGAGGCCATCCCTTAGCTGAAGAGCCAGGTCCTTGGAAGGCGGTTGGTCTTCCACATATTTTCTTATTTGTGACATCAGATCCGCCTGAAGAAGTAAAAAATTATTGGCTGGTAGAATAGTATCAGGTTCCGAGGATACAACTGGATCACTGAATATGCAGGACAAGGCATCTGGTTTCCCGTTCTTTGAGCCAGGACGGTAAGTTATATGAAACATGAAACAAGAGAAAAAAAGTGCCCATCTTGCCTGCCGAGGTCTTAGGCGTTTAGCTGTCTTCAAATACTCGAGATTCTTGTGATCTGTGAAGATGAGAATTAGGTGAGAAGCTCCCTCCAAAAGGTAATGCCATTCTTCAAGAGCGGCCTTGATAGCCAGTAGCTCTCGGTCACCAACATCATAATTCCTTTCGGAAGGATTTAATTTTTTAGAGAAGAAGGCCACAGGGTGGAGCAATGATTTGGGACCTTGGCGTTGGGAAATAATACCCCCAACTGCATTTTCCGAGGCATCTACCTCCAAAACATAAGCTAA
Organism: Rana muscosa; assembly: GCA_029206835.1. Classification (NCBI taxonomy): domain Eukaryota; kingdom Metazoa; phylum Chordata; class Amphibia; order Anura; family Ranidae; genus Rana; species Rana muscosa. The sequence goes on along the minus strand of CM055120.1, from coordinate 432,466,012 downwards.
GGAAGGATCGGGATGCTTCAAGATGGGAGCTGAGGTGAATAAGGCTTTCAACTGTTTAAACGCTGTTTGAGCTTCTGGGGTCCATCGAAAGGGAACATGCTGTTTCGTTAGCTGAGTAATGGGAGTGATGATGCCAGAAAAGTCCTTAATACATTTTCTATCAAAGTTGGCGAACCCCACAAACCTCTGCACAGCTTTTCTGTCAGTAGGAGCAGGCCATTCCAAGACAGGCAACTTTTTGGGCGTCCATAGACATGCCCTCGGCGGAGATGACAAGTCCTAGGAAATGCACAACTTGCTTTTCAAAGTCGCATTTTTCAGCCTTTGCGTAAAGTCGGTGTTCCCGCAACCGAGCTAATACCTTTTTTACATGAGTCCGATGGGATTCTAAAGATTCAGAGAATACAAGGATGTCATCCAGATACACAATGACAAATAAATCAAGAAAGTCCCGAAAAACATTGTTTACCAGATGCTGGAATGTGGCTGGAGCATTGCAGAGCCCGAATGGCATGACTAAATACTCAAAGTGGCCAAAGTGTGTCCGGAAGGCCGTCTTCCATTCATCTCCCTCCCTGATTCTGACAAGATTATAGGCACCCCTCAAGTTCAGTTTGGAGAACACTTGTGCCCCTCGCAGCCTCTGGAATAGTTCGGGGATCAGAGGAAGAGTGTACCGATTCTTGACAGTGACCCTGTTAAGGTCACGATAGTCCACACAGGGCCTTAAGGTGTGGTCTTTTTTCTCAACGAAGAAAATACAGGCTCCTGCTGGTGAAGTAGAAGGCCGGAAGAACTGCTTTTCAAGACTCTCGTCGATATAGGTACGCAGGGCTTCCAATTCAGGCTCAGAGAGAGGGTAAATCTGACCAAACGGGATCTCGGCTCCCGGTAGAAGTTCAATGGAACAATCATAAGTCCTATGAGACGGAAGAGTGTCTGCACCCTTTTTATTAAAGACGTCCAGGAATTCGTGATAAGCAACCAGGATCAGTTTAGAGGCTTCATGGTCAGGGTGGATACCCAGGAGGGGCGTGGAGTCGACAGTTCCTCCCAAGAGGCAGTGCATCTGGCAGTAGTTGGATGAAAAAGAGATATCTCCGGTAAGCCAATCAATGTGAGGGTTGTGTGCCTTCAACCATGGAATGCCGAGGATAACGGGAAACATGGGAGAAGCTATGACATCCAAACGGAGGAGTTCGCTATGGCCTGAAGAACTCTGGCAGAGAATAGGCAAGGTCTCTTGAGTAGTGATGAGCCGAACACCCCCGGGTTCGGTTCGCACCAGAACCCGCGAACGGACCGAAAGTTCGTACGAACATTAGAACCCTATTAAATACAATGGATGCGAACGTTCGAATTCTAAAGTGCTAATTTTAACAACTATTATGCATGTTATTGTCCTAAAAAGGGTTTGGGAACCCGGGTTCTGCACCAGGGGACATGTATCAATGCAAAAAGAAGTTTTAAAAACGGTCGTTTTTCGGGAGCAGTCATTTTAATGATGCATAAAGTGAAAAAAAAAAGTCAAATATTCCTTTAAATATCGTACCTGGGGGGTGTCTAAAGTATGCCTGTGAAGTGCCACGTGTTTCCCGTGTTTAGAACTGTCCCTGCACAAAATGACACTTCTAAAGGAAAAAAAAGCCATTTAAAACTGCTTGCGGCTTTAATGTAATGTCTGGTCCCGGTAATATGGATGAAAATCTTTAAGAAAAATGGCATAGCTACCCCATGACCCCCCCCCCCCTACCCCAGCCCATTACCAGCCCCTTTGGGTCTTGTATGGATATTAAGGGGAACCCCGCACATAAAATAAAAAAGGCCCTATATACTCTGAACAGCCGTATACAGGCGGTGCATACAAGACAGGGACTGTAGGTTTGTTCTTATGTAGAATGTGTTTGTAATTTTGAACAGGTACATTGTTGAAGTGTAGCTCCAGCCCAAAAATCTATTTTTAAACTTTTTGGAAAACATAGGTAAGGGTTATCACCCCTGTAACATTTGTTTTGCTGTCTGTGCCCCTGTTCAGAACATTTCACCTCACTTTCCGTCCCAATGACAACTGTTTTTGAAATGTGGTGTTTTTCTTGAAACAAGGATTGCTGATAAAGCATCAGTACAGAGGAGACACCTTTCTCCCATATTTATTCTTACAGGAGAGAATTTTCCTTCCTAGTGGTAGATTTCCTCTCACTTCCTGTTGTCTTCTTGCGTTTGCAAGTAGGAGTCGTTTGTAAGTTGGATGTTTGAAAGTAGGGACCTGCCGTATATACTCTGCAGAAATAGGCCCCTTAGTTGTTGGTGTTGGCACAACACTGTAAGCACTCACAGTTACTCTTGGTTGGTGCTGGAACGCCCTGCTGTCAACTATTATATCAGGAATTTTAATTACATATAATTGTTGAACAGTGGTAGTAAAAATTGGGCCTTTGATGGTGGTGCTGGTGCCACAACACTGTAAGTCCTGACAGTTACTCTTGGTGGGTGCAGCAATGGGCCCTGCTGTGAATTATTAGATCAAGAATTGTAATTGCATGCCCCTGTTGAACAGGAGCTGAAAAATTGGGCCTTTCGTGGTGGTGGTGGTGGTGGTGGTGTTGCCACAACACTGTAAGCCCTGACAGTTACTCTTGGTGGGTGCAGGAATGGGCCCTGCTGTGAATTATTAGATCAAGAATTGTAATTACATGCCCCTTTTGAACAGGGGCTGAAAAATTGGGCCTTTCGTGGTGGTGGTGGCGTTGCCACAACACTGTAAGCCCTCAGAGTTACTCTTGGTGGGTGCAGCAATGGGCCCTGCTGTGAATTATTAGATCAAGAATTGTAATTACACGCCCCTGTAAAACAGGGGCTGAAAAATTGGGCCTTAGCCACTGGTGGCGGCACCCATAAACAAAAATGATCTTCCAAGCTATCATCATCAATCGTATCATTGAGGACTCGGAGGAGGAGGATAGCCAGTCAACATAACAGCACAGGCACTCAGCATCAGCATCAGTCTTGAAGGGATGTGACATGTTAAAATCAATTAGTCTGTTATATCAGCATCAGGTGTGTGGTAGCTGGTGGTGATCCAAGACTGGTTCATCTTGATGAAAGTCAGTCGATCAACCGAGTCGGTGGACAGGCGCACCCTGTGATCCGTGACAAATCCTCCAGCAGCACTGAATGTGCGTTCCGAAAGAACGCTGGATGCAGGACAGGCCAGTAGCTCAATTGCATACTGTGCAAGCTCTGGCCAGTGATCCATCCTCAAGACCCAGTAAGCCAGAGGATTTTCGGTGGGGAAGGTGTCCAAGTCTGACCTTGCCCCTAGATATTCCTGCACCATGTTTATCAGACGCTGGCGATGGTTGCTGGAACCGATCATACTTTGGGGCTGCGGACTAAAGAATTGTCTGAACGCATCGGTCAGACGGCCACCTTCCCCACCGCTCCTTCTTTGACTGGCCGAAGCCTCAGCAACTCGTTGTCCAGGACCAGGAGTTTGTAACCTCCCAGTCTCTGGGAACGCGTTGCACTGACCTTTTTGCAAGGCCTCCCGGAGTTGTCTCATCCTCTGCTCCCTCTGCGACGGTAACATAAGGTCCGCAACCTTACCCTTGTACCGTGGATCAAGGAGAGTGGCCAGCCAGTAATGGTCCCTCTCCTTGATCCGAAGAATACGAGGATCCTTCCGCAGACTTTGCAGGATCAGGGAGGCCATGCAGCGTAGGTTTGCTGAGGCATTCGCTCCGGAGTCCTCTGGGTCACTAAGGACGACATGATCCGCAGCCACCTCCTCCCAGCCATGTACAAGTCCACTGGTTTCTTGGGACTGTAAATCATCCCTAAAAGACTGCTGCTGATGATGCTGAGTGCCAGCCTCCACCTCCATGCTGACACAATCATCCTCCTCCTCCTCCTGTGCGATGGGTGGGACAGAAGGAACACTGTCTGGGTAAAGGGGGCCTTGAGAGGCAAGGAAGTCCTCCTCTTCCTGCCTCTGTTCTGCCTCAAGTGCCCTGTCCATTATTCCACGCAGCGTGTGCTCCAACAGGTGGACAAGAGGTACAGTGTCACTGATGCATGCACTGTCACTGCTCACCATCCTCGTGGCCTCCTCAAATGGTGCCAGGACAGTGCATGCATCCCTGATCATGCCCCACTGGCGTGGAGAAAAAAAAACAAGCTCCCCTGACCCTGTCCTGGTGCCGTAGTCGCACAGGTACTCATTGATGGCCCTCTGCTGCATGTGCAGCCGCTGCAGCATGGCCAACGTTGAGTTCCACCTGGTGGGCATGTCACATATAAGGCGGTTCTTGGGCAGGTTCAACTCCTTTTGAAGCTCAGCCAGGCGAGCACTGGCATTATAAGATCTGCGGAAATGCACACAGACTTTCCTGGCCTGCCTCAGGACATCCTGTAAGCCCGGGTACCTGCCCAAGAACCGCTGCACCACCAGGTTAAGGACGTGAGCCACACAGGGCACATGGGTCAGTTGTCCCTGTCGGAGGGCGGAGAGGAGGTTGGTGCCATTGTCGCAAACCACCATTCCTGGCTTAAGCTGGCGTGGCGTCAACCACCTCTCGGCCTGGCCCTGCAGAGCAGACAGGACCTCTGCCCCAGTGTGGCTTCTGTCCCCCAAACACACCAGCGCAAGCACGGCATGGCATCTTTTTGCCTGCGTACTTGCGTAGCCCCGTGAACGGCTACGGAGCACCGCTGGTTCATAGGGCAAACTACAGGAAGAGGCCATGGAGGAAGAAGAGGAGGGGGTGGAGGAAAGAGGTGTGTCACAACCAGTAGTAGCATTTTGGAGGCGTGGCGGTGGAACAACCTCCAACACTACTGCACCCTGTCCTGCATCCTTCCCAGCTGCCAAAAGAGTGACCCAATGGGCCGTGAAAGAAAGGTAACGTCCCTGTCCATGCCTGCTGGACCATGAGTCAGCGGTAATATGCACCTTACCGCTGACCGCCCTGTCCAGCGAGGCCAAGACATTGCCTTCCACATGCCGGTAGAGAGCCGGAATAGCCTTCCGTGAGAAAAAGTGGCGTTTGGGAACCTGCCACTGAGGAACCGCACATTGCACAAACTCACGGAAGGGGGCCGAGTCTACCAACTGAAAAGGCAGCAGTTGAAGCGCTAGCAATTTAGCCAAGCTAGCATTCAACCGCTGGGCATGTGGATGGCTGGGAGTGAACTTCTTTCGACGGTCCAGCAGCTGGGGCAGGGAAATTTGCCTGCTAGAATCGGACGTCGGTGTACTGCTAGCAGAGTGGCCGCAAGTACTTGGCTGTGACACACCTAATTCTACACCTTCATTCCTCTCAGTGCATGTTTCAGAGAGGACTGAAGTTATAGTGGGGTTGGAGATCCCAGCTGATGCGGTGCAAGGAGAGGTCCGCTTTGTTATTTGGTGTGGGTCTTTGAGGTAGGCTTGCCAACGAGCTGCATGGCAGGTCAACATATGTCTGGTCAGGCATGTGGTACCCAAGCGGCTGATGTTTTGGCCACGCGATATACGCTTGAGACATATGTTGCAAACAGCAGCTGTGCGATCTGATGCACTAGCCTCAAAAAAGGCCCACACCAAGGAACTTTTTGAATGACAGGCAGAGGCAGCGCCCTGCACAGGCGGAGCTCTGCGGTGTGATTCCGTCGGTGTACTGCCCTTACGCTGGCCACCAAAGGGCATCCTGCCTCGTTGGAGATGTGCCTCCTCCTCATCCTCCTCCTCTCTCCTATTAGGCACCCACGTGGAGTCAGTGACCTCATCATCCCCTCCCTCCTCATCACTGGAGCCAATCTGGCAGTATGCTGCAGCTGCTGGAACATGACTGCCAGATTGGTGTCCTTCTTGAGCATCCCCTCTGTCTGCTCTCACGCTACTGCCTTCCTGTAGCTGGGTTTCATCATCAGACCCTTCGAAACGCTGGGCATCCTCCTGGAGCATGTACCCAACACTGTGCTCAAACAGTTCGGGGGACTCCTCAGGAGGAGGACATGGTGGGTCTAGGGAAGGAGTGACTGATGATGAGTCTGACATTGATACCAGGGAAGAGGACGCTTTGGCAGCTGCTTTGCCAGTACCCTGAGCCTGGGTGAGAGATGATGAGGAGGAGGAGGAGGGCTTGGTCATCCACTCTACCAAGTCTTCGGCATGATGTGGCTCAACATGTCCAGCTGCCGAAAAGAAGGACAAGCGTGTCCCATGGCCATGTGCTGATGACAATGCACCGCGTCCACGACCAGCACTGTTGCCCCCAGACACAGAGCCTGCTTGCCCTCTTTTATTGCCTCCTGACTGTCTGCCTCTCCTTGTTTGCCTTCCAGACATTCTAATAGATGGCCTGCAGGGAGATGGGAAAAAAGCAATAAGGGCTACCTTCAGGTGTCCTTCTCTGTCCCTTTACTTAAGGATTTCTAAATATGGTTGAGGATGATTGCTTTTGCACAGAATAGCACAACGACAATTTCCCTGACTGTCCAAAAAACAAGGATTTCAAAGATGGTTGATGAGGAATGCTTTAGCACACTATAGCACAAGGAGAATTCCCCTCACTTTCCTTCTTTGTCACTAGAAACAAGGACTCGCACAGTGAAAGAAACTGACACTCTCCCTACCTAGAGTTTTCTGTCCCTAGAAAAAATGTTTTTTTAAAGCACACTATAGCACAAGGAGAATTCCCCTCACTTTCCTTCTTTGTCCCTAGAAACAAGGACTCGCACAGTGAAAGAAACTGACACTCTCCCTACCTAGAGTTTTCTGTCCCTAGAAAAAATGTTTTTTTAAAGCACACTATAGCACAAGGAGAATTCCCCTCACTTTCCTTCTTTGTCCCTAGAAACAAGGACTCGCACAGTAAAAGACACTGACACTCTCCCTGCCTATCCTTCTCTTTCCCTAAACTAAAGGAATCCAGGTTAAGCAAGAAAGAAATAAATGTCACTGTCCCTGCCTATGCTTGTCTTTCCCTGCTCCGGAACACACTACACTAGGCCGCCGTGCTGGCGGCCTTTTATAGTGTGGGGCGTGTACTAAACACCCTCAGCAATAATTGGCCACAGGCATCCTGCCTGTGGCCAATCATTGCTCTCCTCGCTGCCGGCGCTGTGATTGGCCAAGCATGCAGGGTCACAGTGCATGCTTGGCCAATCACAGCGCCTGGATGACACTGCGATGGCGTAGTGCATTGTGGGCCGTTCGCGTCACTCGAATTTTGGCGCGAACGGCCCAAATCTTTCGATCTTCGTCGAACGATCGAACAGCCGATGTTCGACTCGAACACGAAGCTCATCCCTACTCTTGAGTAACCGGCCCTGATTTAATACTGGAGCCATCAGCCAGATGGACATGGAACCTTTGCCTCTTGGTACCCATGGGCAGCTGCTGAAGTGAAGCAAATGCAGAGTCCACAAAACAGCTGCAGGCCCCAGAGTCTATGATTGCAAGTACTGAAATTGTCTTTTCGGGGAGCCGAAGCTTGATGGGAAGAGAGACATGTGACTGATCCTTCCCAGGGAGATGCATCACAAGAGGCTGATGGGAAGAGACCCTGCAGGTCTTTGCCGGACAAGTTCGTATGAAGTGGCCAACCTTCCCGCAATAGAGACACAGACTGCCTTGTACTCGACGTAGACGTTCAGCAGGAGAAAGAGGTAACCTACAAAAACTGCTGTGAGGTGCCCTATGCTGTTCCCTCCTTCTGGGGGGAGGAACAGGTAGAGGAGCAGAGGCGGCTGGCCTTGAAACCACAGAAAGAGTCCCTTTAGATTTTTCCGATTGCCTTTCCCGTAACCGCCGATCGATCTGAATAGTTTAATTTATCAGATCTTCCAGGGACGCGGGTATTCCCACTCTGGCAAGTTCATCTTTTATGGTGTCAGAAAGTCCTAGTCGGAACTGGTGACGAAGTGCAGAGTGATTCCATTGGGTATCTGCGCTCCAAACACGAAAGTCAGTCACGTAATCTTCAACAGGCCTTGGCCCTTGCTGTAATTTGTCTAGCATGGATTCAGCAGTTTGCTGGGAAAAGGGGGCAGCGTATAACTGAGCCATGGCTGAGAAGATCGAACCCGTGGCAGTCAGAACAGGGTCATGTTGTTCCCGAAGGTGATGAGCCCAGGAGAGTGGTTCGTTCAGTAGTAGTGTAATAATAAACCCCACCTTGATGTCCTCTGATGCAAAGGTTCGGGGTAGCAGAGAAAAGTAAAGTTCACAAGAATTCCGGAAGGTACGAAACTTCTTGCGTTCTCCAGAAAACCGTTCAGGGATAGGCACTTTGGGTTCCGGAGGGGGAGTGGCATCACGGAACAGACCGGACTCTGTTTGAGTAGAAGAATCCATGGCGGTGAGAGGAGCACAGGCTGATGCGACGTTCACCTCATGCGGAAGTCGCTCTTCCATGCGACCAAGACTCTCTTGTAACTTCTGCACAATATTTGATAGCGCAGAAATAGTTTGGTAAATGTCCTTCGGTGGAGAGGCCTCCCTTCCAGACTCCATCTGTGGCTGACTGGTACTGTCACGTACCTGGTAGGAGTCTGGAATGACGAGGTCAGCCTCCCTTGTATCTCCGACCCAAGCCCCACTGATGATGGGACAGATGGCGGCTAGGGTAAGGAGGAACACGAGTGCCTGTAGTTGCGTGCAGAACTTGTCAGCTGAGTTGCAGACGTGGAGATGCAGACAGAGCATCTGGTAGGGAACTGGACTCAGGAAAGCTGGTAGGATGGACAGCCAGCACAGGCACTGGAGACAGCGTTAAACCAAGCAGGAGGCTGGTGCAGAATCACAAGGATGGCCGGGTTCGGTAGCAGACGGGCAGCGAGGTACAAGGCATAGGCAGGATGGAGGTTAGGTGGGAAGCCGAGATCAGGAACCAGTAATCAAGTATTCAAGTCCGGAAGCAAGGTCAAAGGGAAGCCAAGGTTCAGCAACAGGGATCAAGCCAGGTTTAAACAGAGTTCAGGTATCAGGGTACTTGCTGAAGACCAGTCAGCACTTGTCAGAAGTCAGAGCATCCTTTAAATAGGCAGGCTGGCGCCAAAGGGAATTAAGAGCGCGCTCCTGAGCGCGTACCTTGCCCGTGCGCACGTGCATGCGCATATTTTGCACGCGCATGCGCAATGATACTCCGGAAAGGCCGCTGCGGCCTGGGGATGCGTGCACGCGCGCCGGTATTCCGAGACTGTTGGTGAATGCGCGCGTGCACAGACGGATTCCCAGCAGCTTCCTTACACTTGTAGAGCGGGAGAATTGTCGTTTTATTTCTGGCGTTAATCCCCTTTTTAATACATGCCAATATTCTGTTTGCTTTGTTAGCAGCAGCTTGGCATTGCATGCCATTGCTGAGCCTATCATCTACTAGGACCCTCAGGTCCTTTTCCATTCTAGATTTCCCCAGAGGTTCTCCCCCCAGTTGTCATGGATATGCAGTAATGTTTGTCTGCCATCTTACCTTCCTCTTGTGTTCACCTTAGAGGCCAGACTCTCCTCGCCTGGCTGCTTTTATAATCTCTCCTCCCAACCTGGCTCCACCCCAGGCCCTATCACAGAACTCTATATTAACCTGTGCACTGCAAGTCTGCCTTGCTGATCAACGTGTTTGTTTAAGCATTGTGTGTTTGGGTTCCTGCATGCCGTGTGCTACGTCTGTCTCTGCGTTTCAATATTGGCTTGTTCCTGACTATCCCTGTCTGCTTGTGACCTTGACCTTCGGCTTGTCCCTTGTTTATCCTTGTCTGCTTGTTGCCCTGACATTGGCTTTTCCCCTCACTATTCTTGTATCCTGTGCTGCTGCTTCCCCTCTATCCTCCTTACCCTACGGAGCGTGAGCTAGGGGACACTGGGGGCCGCGACCTGGACCCAGCTGCAGCGTAAATCCTCACCACTAGAGGCTCTGGTGAAAACCTGCTGGATCTTAGACTCCGCGCCCTGGGGAATCTTGGGCTCTAGCTCCCTGTGGATCCCTGTTGTGCTCCACTGGTCCCGCTTTCCACAACCATCCAGCGTCCCATCCGCAGCAGTCAGCCATAGGGTTCACTACCTTGTGGTGCACTCCTGACCCCAACGGTGTGCATCTGTCATCTGGCCACAGGTGACCTGACAGTTTGATCAGCCATGGACCCGGCTGACATGCCGCTCCCGCGAATGATCCTTTGCAGGGCATAGTCCGCAGACTTGAGACCCAGGAATCGAATCAGACTCAGGTGATGCGATTCCTCCAGGATCTGGCTTCCCGCTTCGAGCAGCTCCAGGCCTCCTTGGGAACCCCGAATCCGCAGCTCAAGTACAACCATCGGCTGCACCTATCGCACCAGTCGCAGCCACACACTCACTACAACTGCCAGCTCCATTCCGTTTCTCTGGGGACTCCAAGGCCTGCAGGGGGTTTCTCAGCCAATGCACGATTTCATTTTGAGCTTCAGCCTCAAAACTTCCTGTCTGATCGGGCTAAGGTAGCCTATATCATTTCCCTCCTCTCCGGTGAAGCTTTAGCCTGGGCTGCCCCCCTGTGGGAGAAGAATGATCCGGTGGTTTCCAGCCTGTCTGACTTCTTGAAGCTCTTTCGTAACATCTTTGAGGAGCCGGCTCGGGCTTCTTCAGGGGCCAGTGCTCTCTTACGTCTTCGCCAAGAATCTTGTTCAGTGGGACAATATGCTCTTCAGTTCCGTATCCACACAGCTGAATTGAGCTGGAACAATGAGGCCCTGGTCGCTACCTTTTTACATGGCCTCTCTGACCGAGTGAAAGACGAATTAGCGGGAAGAGCCATCCCCGTCGGTCTGGACGATGTAATTTCTTTATGCAATCAGATCGACATTCGTTTTCAGGAGAGGTCCGTAGAAAAGAGACGCCAGCACTCCCTGGGCCCTAGCCAGTCTGAGATCCCCTCCCTTCATCCCGCGGAGCATCTTCTGCCTGCTGAGGAACCTATGCAGCTGGGCCAGACCAGACTAACCCCCGTAGAACGTGATAGGCGCAGAACTCATTTTCGTGACTCCTGCTCGTTTCGTCCGGGAAATGCTCGGGTCTAATACATTTGGAAGGAGGAGTATTGGACCCATAAACATCACCTTCCCATCTTCTCCTGCCGGTGTTCCTTCATGTAGGCACTTCTCCTCAATCAACCCTTGCATATCTGGATTCCGGGCCTGCCGGCAATTTTATGGATTGGAGAACTGCTTCTATGAAGCTTACCCTTTCACCTCTCACTACGCCATTGGTAGTCTCGGCAATTGATGGCACTGTTCTCCCAGGGGGCCCTTTTCACGTCCAGACGCTACCTATTAGGATGTCGATAGGATATCCACTCCTGGTGGAGAATCCCTATCTCATTCTACCCAAGGCCTCTACCCCCATTGTATTGGGCCTTCCTTGGCTACCTCTCCACTCTCCACATGTGGACTGGGTCTCTGGGAAGATCCTGGCTTGGGGTTTGTAACGGGAGGGCCCGTGGAACCCAGAAGTTCTTAGAAAGTATGAGCCAGAAAATAATGGACATTGAGAATATGTCTTGGATTGCTTTAAAATGGGTCTGTAATATTAATCCACCTGGGTGCCTGTTGTAATGTTAATGAATCCAGACTAGCTTCCAAAGACCTTTTCATTGTTTGTGATGATGTGGATTGGAGCTGGTAGACCGTCTGGCTGCCTATTATGGGATGTTTAAGTGTCTTGCTGTGAGGAAAGGGGGGGGGGAATCACTCCAGCAACCCCTCCTGCTAAGACTGTTTACTGAAGGAGAAGTTTGAACACACCTGGCCTGTATCACCATTGTCATTGGACAGTTTAACCCGCCCTGTTCCCCAAGGATGGGAGGGAAGTGTTTTGAAGAGAAGTGTGTTACCATGTGCTTGCAATAAAGATTCATTCCCTCTTTTGGAACCTCAACACAGAGTGGTCTCGTCTGTGGAGGGAGAAGTATTTGTATGGGGTCTTATTCGGCTGGTTGGAGTGTCTGGTGGCTGTCGTGTTTGGAAAGGGAATATCCTAATGGCGTTAACCCCTTTCATACTTGGGGTGCCGTTACAATTGGTGGCAAAGCAGCGGGATGATTCCACAGCCTATAAGGACAGCTACAAGAGGACACAGGACAATGGAAGCACAGTATGAACGGCTAAAGCACGCTACCCTCAAGGACTTACTGGAGAACTGGGGCAGCCCGGCCAACAACCGTAAGAAGAGGGACATTATTGCAGAATTAGTCGAAATGGATGGAGATGAAAGACCCAACATAACCGAAAGGCCCAGCGTAACACACAGGACACCCAAAGAGGCAAGTTTTGATCGGGCTGTTAACATAAGACTGGCACATTATGGTCCTAACCCTACAGCGGAGATCATAGACCGCGTTATAGCGGCTGTGGATGCAAATTGGCTACAGCAAAGAGGTGTTCCAGCAGCAGAAGTCAGAGCAGCACCAACTGAAAGGAGAAAGATACATTTTGCTGCTTTTAAAAATTTCATTGAAACTGAAGGGGAGATTGATGGGTACCTTGCTGATTTTGAACGGCAATGTGCCCTACACCGGGTGCCCACAGAGGAATGGGTTACCATTTTGTCTGGGAAATTGTCGGGCCGGGCCAGTGAAGCATTTAGGGCCATCCCAGACGAGGATATTATGAACTATAGACTGGTAAAAGAAGCACTGTTGGCCAGGTATGCCATCACACCGGAGGCATACCGGAGGCGGTTCCGAGAGACGAGCAAGCAGACTGGAGACTCGTATACCGAGTCGGCATGCCGCCTACACCGAACGGCATCCCACTGGGTCGCTGGATGCAAAGCAGAATCCGGGGAAGAGGTGCTGCAGGTGTTCCTGCTGGAGCACTTCTTTGACAAACTGTCCCTGGAAGTCAGAGAGTGGGTCCGGGATCGAAAACCTTTCACCTTGCCTGAAGCAGCTCGCTTGGCGGACGAATACACAGAGGCCCACAAACTGGATAACCCTGTGGTCAAGACAACAGCTCAGGTGGATTATCGATCAGCGGCACCCCCTCCGGCTATTGCCTACCAACCACAGTCATACCGCCCTACAGCACCACCTCCAGCGGCCACTTATTCTCAGCAGCCCAGGTCCAACTCCCAGGGCTACTCATAACCCATCAGGTGTTTCAGGTGTAAACAGCTAGGGCACAAAAAGCCAGACTGTCCGTTGAATCCATCCAGGCAGTCCCAGTCATGGAGACAGCCAGCAAGGGGAAACCCCCACACATCCATGCCTGCGGCCCACTGCGTTGAGGAGGAAGAACATTGGGGCATCCTGCACGAGGCTGATCCAATACAAGCAGCTAACCGGGACAACCGGCAGCAACACAGGCAGACTGTCTGGGTCAATGGAAAGGTAGCCAATGGCCTATGTGATACTGGCGCCACCATGACCCTACTACAGAAGAACCTCATCCCAGAGAGCCAACATACCGGAGACACTGTAGCCATAAGAGTAGCAGGAGGCACCGTTTCCCGGCTACCTGTTGCCCGTGTTCACCTGGATTGGGTGGTTGGTTCGAGACACGTAAATGTGGGGGTGATGAAGGATTTGCCAGCGGATGTACTACTGGGGAATGATTTGGCCCCCCTCGTTTCTGCTTACGCCCCGATGGGCCCCACTGAAGCCAACCCAGTGACTACCTGTGCCCAGACCCGTGCTGCTGGAACCGACCCGCTTGCTGCCGAGAACCGGGTAAGACTACCTTCCCCGACATGTACCTTAGATCAGGCACAATACCACAGTCTAAAATTGGAATGTGACAAGTTGGCCAGTGAGAAATCGGAGATGCAACGACACTATGTCATGTATTATGAGATGTCCCATGGCTTGAACATTGAAATGCACAAACAGGCTGAAATTGTCAAAAGGTTAAATGGGATTTGCGCCCAGGTTTTGCCTTCCCTCTCCCAAGAGCGTCAGCAACAAGTTTTGGGAGCCATTGAGAGAGCAAAGCAAGTGACTGCTCCAGAACTGAATTCCATTATTCGCCCTGCAACCTTACAACTTCACCATCAGCTACTGACCCGGTAAGCAAAATGGCAAGACTGATGGGTTGTCCAGGCATTAGAGGAATGGAACTATGGACTTACTTCGGAGTCAACCCGTCTGGGGTCTCCTCCTGTGGTAGTCTCCTGCTGAAAGGGGAGAGATGTAACGGGAGGGCCCGTGGAACCCAGAAGTTCTTAGAAAGTATGAGCCAGAAAATAATGGACATTGAGATGGCTTGGATTGCTTTAAAATGGGTCTGTAATATTAATCCACCTGGATGCCTGTTGTAATGTTAATGAATCCAGACTAGCTTCCTAAGATCTTTTCATTGTTGTTTGTGATGATGTGGATTGGAGCTGGTAGATCGTCTGGCTGCCTGTTATGGGATGTTTAAGTGTTTTGCTGTGAGGAAAGGGGGGGGGGAATCACTCCAGCATCCCCTCCTGCTAAGACTGTTTACTGAAGGAGAAGTTTGAACACACCTGGCCTGTATCACCATTGTCATTGGACAGTTTAACCCGCCCTGTTCCCCAAGGATGAGAGGGAAGTGTTTTGAAGAGAAGTGTGTTACCATGTGCTTGCAATAAAGATTCATTCCCTCTTTTGGAACCTCAACACAGAGTGGTTGTCTCGTCTGTGGAGGGAGAAATATTTGTATGGGGTCTTATTCGGCTGGTTCAGAGTGTTCTGGTGGCTGTCGTGTGTTTGGAAAGGGAATATCCTAACGGCGTTAACCCTTTTCATACTTGGGGTGCCGTTACAGGGTTCCTCATGTTTCTCGTCATGTCTTCTCAAGGTGGCCCCCAAGGAGAGACTTTTGGTTGCTACCACTTCTGTATCTTCAGATCTTCCCGCTGCATACAGCGATTACCGGGATGTGTTCTGTAAGAAATCAGCTGAGGTGCTTCCTCCCCACAGGTCTTTTGACTGTGCTATTGACCTTGTCCCCGGAGCAACTCTGCCCAGGGGTCGTACCTACCCTCTGTCCATCCCAGAGACCCAGGCCATGTCTGAGTATGTCGCAGAGAATCTAGAGAGGTTTCATCCGGAAATCCTCATCGCCTGCAGGGGCAGGGTTCTTTTTTGTTGCCAAAAAGGATGGTACCTTAAGACCCTGCATCGACTATCGAGGTTTAAACGCGGTTAATATCAAAAATCGATACCCTTGATATCTGAGCTATTCGATAGGTTGAAGGATGCCTCCATTTTTACCAAGTTGGATCTCAGAGGCGCGTACAATCTCATTAGAATACGGGAGGGTGATGAATGGAAGACTGCATTTAACACTAGAGACGGGCATTACGAATAGCTGGTTATGCCTTTTGGTTTGTGTAATGCCCTAGCCAGCCGTGTTTCAAAAATTTGTCAATTAAATCTTCAGGGATCTGCTGTACCAGTTTGTTGTCATCTATCTGGATGAAATTCTGATCTTTTCGGAAAATCTGCTCGTCGACAGAAACCATGTCTGCACTGTACTCCAGCGTCTTAGAGAGAATAATCTCTATGCCAAGTATGGGAAATGTTCCTTTGAATGTTCTGAGGTCCTGTTTCTAGGGTGCTTTGTCTCAAGTTTGGGTCTTCTTTTGGATCCTGGGAAGGTCTTGGCTATTACCAACTGGCCTCTTCCTGCTAGCCTCAAGGCCACACAGCGCTTTCTTGGCTTCACAAATTATTATAGGCAGTTCATAAGGAATTATTCTTCCATTGCCGGCCTATTATCGCGTTGACCAAGAAGGGTGCGAATGCCAAAGACTGGCCTCCCAAAGCTGTCTCTGCGTTTCACGACCTGAAACAGGCCTTTGTTTCTAGACCTCTCTTGAGGAGACCAAATCCTAGGGATGCATTTTTTATTGAAGTGGATGCTTCCTCAATGGGGGTGGGAGCTGTGTTTCTTCAATTCTTTGAGAAGAGGTGTCAACCATGTGCGTTCTTCTCCAAAAACAATTCTCAGGCAGAGAGGAATTATGCCATCGGCGATCGGGAACTTCTCGCAATTAAATTGACGTTAGAGGAGTGGAGTCATCTCTTGGAGGGTTCCCCTCACTCCATAACGATCTTTACTGATCACAAGAATTTACAGTATCTACAGAATGCTAAATGTCTGAATCCCAGACAGGCCAGGTGGAGTCTCTTCTTTTCCCGTTTTAATTTCACGATTACGTAGAAACCTGGTTCCTGCAACGGTCGGGCTGTTGCGCTCTCTAGGTCATTTGACACTTTGGACGAGGAGTCCACCCCTGAAACTGAGCCGATCATTCCAACTAGTGATGAGCCGAACACCCCCGGGTTCGGTTCGCACCAGAACCCGCGAACGGACCGAAAGTTCGCACGAACATTAGAACCCTATTAAATACAATGGATGCGAACGTTCGGATTCTAAAGTGCTAATTATAACGACTATTATCCATGTTATTGTCCGAAACAGAGTTTGGGAACCCGGGTTCTGCACCAGGGGACATGTATCAATGCAAAAAGAAGTTTTAAAAACGGATGTTTTCCGTGAGCAGTCATTTTAATGATGCATAAAGTGAAAAAAAAAAGTCAAATATTCCTTTAAATATTGTACCTGGGGGGTGTCTAAAGTATGCCTGTGAAGTGCCACGTGTTTCCCGTGTTTAGAACTGTCCCTGCACAAAATAACATTTCTAAAGGAAAAAAAGCCATTTAAAACTGCTTGCGGCTTTAATGCAATGTCTGGTCCCGGTAATATGGATGAAAATCTTTAGGAAAAATGGCATAGCTACCCCATCAACCCCCCCCCCCCCCTACCCCAGCCCATTACCAGCCCCTTTGGGTCTTGTATGGATATTAAGGGGAACCCCGCACACAAAATAAAAAAGGACCTATATACTCTGAACAGCCGTATACAGGCGGTGCATACAAGACAGGGACTGTAGGTTTGTTCTTATGTAGAATCTGTTTGTAATTTTGAACAGCTGCATTGTTTAAGTGGAGCTCCATGCCAAATTCCTTTTTTTTAGCTTTTTGTAAAACATAGGGAACGGTTATCACCCCTGTCACATTTTTTTTGCTGTCTGTGCCCCTGTTCAGAACATTTCACCTCACTTTGCGTCCCAATGACAACTGTTTTTGAAATGTGGTGTTTTTATTGAAACAAGGATTGGTGATAAAGCATCAGTAGAGAGGAGACACCTTTCTCCCATATTAATTCTTACAGGAGAGAATTTTCCTTCCAAGGGGTAGATTTCCTCTCACTTCCTGTTGTCTTCTTCCGTTTGCAAGTAGTAGTAGTAGTTTGTAAGTTGGATGTTTGAAAGTAGGGACCTGCCGTATATACTCTGCAGAAATTGGCCCCTTAGGTGTTGGTGTTGGCACAACACTGAAAGCACTCACAGTTATTCTTGGTGGGTGCTGGAACGCCCTGCTGTCAACTATTATATCAGGAATTGTAATAACATATAATTGTTGATCAGTGGTAGTAAAAATTGGGCCTTTGATGGTGGTGCTGGTGCCACAACACTGTAAGGCCTGACAGTTACTCTTGGTGGGCGCAGCAATGGGCCCTGCTGTGAATTATTAGATCAATAATTATAATTGCATGCCCCTGTTGAATAGGGGCTGAAAAATTGGGCCTGTGGTGGTGGTGGTGGTGGTGATGGTGGTGCTGGTGCCACAACACTGTAAGGCCTGACAGTTACTCTTGGTGGGCGCAGCAATGGGCCCTGCTGTGAATTATTAGATCAATAATTATAATTGCATGCCCCTGTTGAACAGGGCTGAAAAATTGGGCCTTAGGCACTGGTGGCACAACACTGCAACCCCTCACAGATACTGTGCTTGGAGCACAGCAATGAGGCCTGTTGCAAAGTATTGCATCAAAAATTTTAATTACACGCCCCTGTTATACAGGGGCTGAAAAATTGGGCCTTAGCCACTGGTGGCGTCACCCATAAACCAAAATGATCTTCCAAGCTATCATCATTAATCGTATCATTGAGGAGGAGGAGGAGGAGGATAGCCAGTCAACATAACAGCACAGGCACTCAGCATCAGCATCAGTCTTGAAGGGATGTGACATTTTAAAATCAATTAGTCTGTTATATCAGCATCTGGTGTGTGGTAGCTGGTGGTGATCCAAGACTGGTTCATCTTGATGAAAGTCAGTCGATCAACCGAGTCGGTGGACAGGCGCACCCTGTGATCCGTGACAAATCCTCCAGCAGCACTGAATGTGCGTTCTGAAAGAACGCTGGATGCAGGACAGGCCAGTAGCTCAATTGCATACTGTGCAAGCTCTGGCCAGTGATCCATCCTCAAGACCCAGTAAGCCAGAGGATTTTCGGTGGGGAAGGTGTCCAAGTCTGACCTTGCCCCTAGGTATTCCTGCACCATGTATATCAGATGCTGGCGATGGTTGCTGGAACCGATCATACTTTGGGGCTGCGGACTAAAGAATTGTCTGAACGCATCGGTCAGACGGCCACCTTCCCCACCGCTCCTTCTTTGACTGCCCGAAGCCTCAGCAACTCGTTGTCCAGGACCAGGAGTTTGTAACCTCCCAGTCTCTGGGAACGCGTTGCACAGACCTTTCTGCAAGGCCTCCCGGAGTTGTCTCATCCTCTGCTCCCTCTGCGACGGTACGATAAGGTCCGCAACCTTACCCTTGTACCGTGGATCAAGGAGAGTGGCCAGCCAGTAATGGTCCCTCTCCTTGATCCGAAGAATACGAGGATCCTTCCGCAGACTTTGCAGGATCAGGGAGGCCATGCAGCGTAGGTTAGCTGAGGCATTCAGTCCGGAGTCCTCTGGGTCACTAAGGACGACATGATCCGCAGCCACCTCCTCCCAGCCACGTACAAGTCCACTGGTTTCTTGGGACTGTAAATCATCCCTAAAAGACTGCTGCTGATGATGCTGAGTGCCAGCCTCCACCTCCATGCTGACACAATCCTCCTCCTCCTCCTCCTCCTCCTCTTCCTGTGCGATGGGTGGGACAGAAGGAACACTGTCTGGGTAAAGGGGGCCTTGAGAGGCAAGGAAGTCCTCCTCTTCCTGCCTCTGTTCTGCCTCAAGTGCCCTGTCCATTATTCCACGCAGCGTGTGCTCCAACAGGTGGACAAGAGGTACAGTGTCACTGATGCATGCACTGTCACTGCTCACCATCCTCGTGGCCTCCTCAAATGGTGCCAGGACAGTGCATGCATCCCTGATCATGCCCCACTGGCGTGGTGAAAAAAACCCGAGCTCCCCTGACCCTGTCCTGGTGCCGTAGTCGCACAGGTACTCATTGATGGCCCTCTGCTGCGTGTGCAGCCGCTGCAGCATGGCCAACGTTGAGTTCCACCTGGTGGGCATGTCACATATAAGGCGGTTCTTGGGCAGGTTCAACTCCTTTTGGAGCTCAGCCAGGCGAGCACTGGCATTATAAGATCTGCGGAAATGCACACAGACTTTCCTGGCCTGCCTCAGGACATCCTGTAAGCCCGGGTACCTGCCCAAGAACCGCTGCACCACCAGGTTAAGGACGTGAGCCATACAGGGCACATGGGTCAGTTGTCCCTGTCGGAGGGCGGAGAGGAGGTTGGTGCCATTGTCGCAAACCACCATTCCTGGCTTAAGCTGGCGTGGCGTCAACCACCTCTCGGCCTGCCCCTGCAGAGCAGACAGGACCTCTGCCCCAGTGTGGCTCCTGTCCCCCAAACACACCAGCGCAAGCACGGCATGGCATCTTTTTGCCTGCGTACTTGCGTAGCCCCTTGAACGCCTACGGAGCACCGCTGGTTCCGAGGACAAACCACAGGAAGAGGCCATGGAGGAAGAAGAAGAGGAGGGGGTGGAGGAGAGAGGTGTGTCACAACCAGTAGTAGCATTTTGGAGGCGTGGTGGTGGAACAACCTCCAACACTACTGCACCTTGTCCTGCATCCTTCCCAGCTGCCAAAAGAGTGACCCAATGGGCCGTGAAAGAAAGGTAACGTCCCTGTCCATGCCTGCTGGACCATGAGTCAGCGGTAATATGCACCTTACCGCTGACCGCCCTGTCCAGGGAGGCCAAGACATTGCCTTCCACATGCCTGTAGAGAGCCGGAATCGCCTTCCGTGCAAAAAAGTGGCGTTTGGGAACCTGCCACTGAGGAACCGCACATTGCACAAACTCACGGAAGGGGGCCGAGTCTACCAACTGAAAAGGCAGCAGTTGAAGCGCTAGCAATTTAGCCAAGCTAGCATTCAACCGCTGGGCATGTGGATGGCTGGGAGTGAACTTCTTTCGACTGTCCAGCAGCTGGGGCAGGGAAATTTGCCTGCTAGAATCGGACGTTGGTGTACTGCTAGCAGAGTGCCCGCAAGTACTTGCCTGTGACACACCTAATTCTACACCTTCATTCCTCTCAGAGCAGGTTTCAGAGAGGAGTGAAGGTATAGTGGGGTTGGAGATCCCAGCTGATGCGATGCAAGAAGAGGTCAGCTTTGTTCTTTGGTGTGGGTCTTTAAGGTAGGCTTGCCAACGAGCTGCATGGCAGGTCAACATATGTCTGATCAAGCATGTGGTGCCCAAGCGGCTGATGTTTTGGCCACGCGATATACGCTTGAGACATATGTTGCAAACAGCAGCTGTGCGATCTGACGCACTCGCCTCAAAAAAGGCCCACACCAAAGAACTTTTTGAATGACGGGCAGAGGCAGCGCCTTGCACAGGCGGAGCTCTGCGGTGTGATTCCGTCGGTGTGCTGCCCATACGCTGGCCACTCAAGGGCATCCTGCCTCGTTGGAGATGTGCCTCCTCCTCATCCTCCTCCTCCTCTCTCCTATTAGGCACCCACGTGGAGTCAGTGACCTCATCATCCCCTCCCTCCTCATCACTGGAGCCAATCTGGCAGTATGCTGCAGCTGCTGGAGCATGACTGCCAGATTGGTGTCCTTCTTGAGCATCCCCTCTCTCTGCTCTCACGCTGCTGCCTTCCTGTAGCTGGGTATCATCATCAGATCCTTCGAAACGCTGGGCATCCTCCTGGAGCATGTACCCAACACTGTGCTCAAACAGTTCGGGGGACTCCTCAGGAGGAGGACATGGTGGGTCTAGGGAAGGATTGACTAATGAAGATAATGATACCAGAGAAGAGGATGCTTTGGCAGCTGCTTTGCCAGTACCCTGAGCCTGCGTGAGAGAGGATGAGGAGGATGAGGTGGGCTTGGTCATCCACTCTACCAAGTCTTCGGCATGATGTGGCTCAACATGTCCAGCTGCCGAAAAGAAGGACAAGCGTGTCCCATGGCCATGTGCTGATGACAATGCACCGCGTCCACGACCAGCACTGTTGCCCCCAGACACAGAGCCTGCTTGCCCTCTTTTTTTGCCTCCTGACTGTCTGCCTCTCCTTGTTTGCCTTCCAGACATTTAAATGGATGGCCTGCAGGGAGATGGGAAAAATAGCAATAAGGGCTACCTTCAGGTGTATACTGTGCAGGAGGCTTAGCAACAATGACACTGACACTGCCCCCTGCCTATTCTTCTCTGTCCCTAAACTCAAGGATTTGAAATATGGAACAGCAAAATTGGTTTAGAACAGAATAGCACACTGACACTTTCCCTCACTGTCCTACTCTGTCCCTCCCTACAAACAAGATTTAGCACAGAATAGCACACTGAAAATTGCCACGAGTGTCCTTCTCTGTCCCTAAACTCAAGGATTGAAAATATGGAACAGCAAAATTGGTTTAGAACAGAATAGCACACTGACACTTTCCCTCACTGTCCTACTCTGTCCCTCCCTACAAACAAGATTTAGCACAGAATAGCACACTGAAAATTGCCACGAGTGTCCTTCTCTGTCCCTAAACTCAAGGATTGAAAATATGGAACAGCAAAATTTGTTTAGAACAGAATAGCACACTGACACTTTCCCTCACTGTCCTACTCTGTCCCTCCTTTCCACGAGTGTCCTTCTCTGTCCCTAAACTCAAGGACTGAAAATATGGTTCAGCAAGATTGGTTTAGAACAGAATAGCACACTGACACTTTCCCTCAGTGTACCTCTCTGTCCCTACAAACAAGGATTAGCACAAAATAGCACACTGTCACTGACACTCTCCCTACCTATCCTTATTTGTCCCTAAACACAAGGAATCCAGGATTAGTAAAGGAAAAATAATGCTTCTCTTTCCCTGCTCCGGAACACACTACACAAGACCGCCGCGCTGGCGGCCTTTTATAGTGTGGGGCGTGTACTAAACCCCCTCAGCAATAATTGGCCACAGGCATCCTGCCTGTGGCCAATCATTGCTCTCCTCGCTGCCGGCGCTGTGATTGGCCAAGCATGCGGGGTCACAGTGCATGCTTGGCCAATCACAGCGCCTGGATGACACTGCGATGGCGTAGTGCATTGTGGGCCGTTCGCGTCACTCGAATTTGGCGCGAACGGCCCAAATCGTTCGATCTTCGTCGAACGATCGAACAGCCGATGTTCGAGTCGAACGTATGTTCGACTCGAACACGAAGCTCATCCCTAATTCCAACCTCGTGCATTGTTGCCCATTCTACCACCCTGAAGTCAAAAATTCCTCCTGGCAAGACCTTTGTCCCCACTGAGCTAAGAGCTAAGATCCTTCGTTGGGGACATGATTCCAAGGTGGCAGGTCATTCTGGATTCCTCTGGTCCTTCTTACTCATCACTACTGGTGGCCTAATCTCCGCTCAGATGTCAAAGAGTACGTTAAGGCTTGTCATGTCTGTGCTCAGTCTAAATCCTCCACACAAGCTCCTGCTGGTCTCCTCATGCCCTTGCCCATTCCTAAGGAGCCCTGGGCTCACATTGCCATGGATTTTATCACCGATCTCCCACTGTCTGAGAATAATACGGTCATTTGGGTGGTAATCGATCGGTTCTCCAAGATGGCTCATTTTGTTCCTCTTCCTGGCCTTCCTTCTGCTCCTGCCTTGGTTCCCAATTTTATTCGAGAAATTTTCCACCTCCATGGGGTTCCTTCTCATATTGTTTCCGACATGGGTGTTCAATTTATGTCTCGTTTTTGGAGAGCCTTTTGCAAATCCCTCAATATTGTCTTGGATTTTTCCTCTTCTTACCATCCTCAATCCAATGGACAGACTGAGAGGGTTAATCAGGAGTTAGAGGTCTTTCTTCACACCTTAGTGTCTGCTCATCATGACGATTGGTCCTCTACTCCCGTGGGCAGAATTCTCTCATAACAATCATGTAAATACCAGTTCGCAGAAGACAACCTTTTTCACAGTTTATGGAAAACACCCTCAACTTCCTCCTCCCATGACCTATTCTCCAGATATTCAAGCTTTGGCTTCGGCTCAGGAGTCTCTCAATTCTGTTTGGGGTGATGTTCATGATTCCCTCCGGGCAGCTGCTGCAAAATTCAAAGGCTTTGCTGACCGCCGCAGGTGTAAACCTCCTTCTCTTCAGCCTGGGGACAAAGTCTGGCTCTCCACCAGGAACATCAAGCTCCAAGTTCCTTCTCTGAAGTTTGCTCCAAGATTCATTAGTCCGTACACTATAACTACTAAACTGAATCCGGTTTGTTTCAAACTCCAGATTCCAAAAAGCCTTAAAATCACTAACTCCTTCCATGTTGCCCTTCTGAAGCCTTTAGTCCTCAATAAGTTCTCTCGTCATCTCCCTACCATGGCGCCTGTCTCGGAGGATAATCAGGAGTATGAGGTCAGTCAAATTCTGGACTCCGACTCTGTAGAGGCGTTCTTCAGTACCTCGTTCATTGGAAAGGGTTTGGTCCTGAGGAGAGGTCTTGGATCACTGCATCTGAGGTCTTTGCACCTCGTCTGTTAAAGAAGTTTCATCTGAAGTTTCCCTCTAAACCCGGGCCCAGGCGGGGAAGGGGGAGGCCTCGTAAGAGGGAGGGTACTGTCATGGATATGCAGTAATGTTTGTCTGCCATCTTACCTTCCTCTTGTGTTCACCTTAGAGGCCAGACTCTCCTCACCTGGCTGCTTTCATAATCTCTCCTCCCAGCCTGGCTCCACCCCTGGCCCTATCACAGAACTCTATATTAACCTGTGCACTGCAAGTCTGCCTTGCTGATCAACATGTTTGTTTAAGCATTGTGTGTTTGGGTTCCTGCCTGCCGTGTGCTACGTCTGTCTCTGTGTTTCGATATTGGCTTGTTCCCGACTATCCCTGTTTGCTTGTGACCTTGACCTTCGGCTTGTCCCTCGTTTATCCTTGTCTGCTTGTTGCCCTGACCTTGGCTTTCTCCCTCACTATTCTTGTATCCTGTGCTGCTGCTTCCCTTCTATCCTCCTTACCCTATGGAGCGTGAGCTAGGGGACTCTGGGGGCGGCGACCTGGACCCAGCTGCAGCGTAACAGCCTCACCATTAGAGGCTCTGGTGAAAACCTGCTGGATCTTAGACTCTGCGCCCTGGGGAATCTTGGGCTCTAGCTCCCTGTGGATCCCTGTTGTGCTCCACTGGTCCCGCTTTCCACAATCATCCAGCGTCCCATCCTCAGCAGTCAGCCATAGGGTTCACTACATTTTGGTGCACTCCTGACCCCCAACGGTGTGCATCTGTCATCTGGCCACAGGTGACCTGACACCAATGTAAAGATTGCATTCATATTTTTGCCACCCAAATTAATTATTTTACATTTTTCTACATTGAACCTTATTTGCCATGTAGTTGCCAACCCCATTAATTTGTTCAGATCTTTTTGCAAGGTTTCCACATCCTACGGAGAAGTTATTGCCCTGCTTAGCCTAATATCGTCCGCAAATACAGAGATTGAACCGTTTACCCCATCCTCCAGGTAGTTTATGAACAAATTAAACAGGATTGGTCCCAGCACAGAACCTTGGGGGACCCCACTACCCACCCCTGACCATTCCGATTACTCCCCATTTATCACCATCCTCTGAACTCGCCCTTGTAGCCAGTTTTGAATCCATGTACTCACCCTATGGTCCATGCCAACAGACCTTATTTTGTACAGTAAACATTTGTGGGGAACTGTGTCAAATGCTTTTGCAAAATTCAGATACACCACGTCTACAGGCCTTCCTTTATCTAGATGGCAACTCACCTCCTCATAGAAGGTTAATAGATTGGTTTGGCAAGAACAATTCTTCATGAATCCATGCTGATTTCTGCTAATGATACCTTTCTCATTACTAAAATCTTGTATATAGTCCCTTATCATCCCCTCCAAGAGCTTACATACTATTGATGTCAGGCTAACTGGTCTGTAATTCCCATGAATGTATTTTGGGCCCTTTTTAAATATTGGTGATACATTGGCTTTTCTCCAAGCAGCTGGAACTATTCCAGTCAGTAGACTGTCAGTAAAAATTAGGAACAATGGTCTGGCAATTACTTGACTGAGTTCCCTAAGTACCCTCAGGTGTAAGCCATCTTTCTGGTCCCGGTGACTTATTAATGTTAAGTCCTCTGTAAACCATGGAGGTGCTTCCTGTGATGTGTCATGAGGATAAACAATGCAATTTTGGTTACTGAAGCCCACCGATTCCCTTGTGAAGACCGAGAAGGATAAATTCAATACCATCGCCATCCCCCATCCTTTGTAACCAGATGTCCTTCCTCATTCTTTATGGGGCCAATATGGTCTGTCCTCCTTTTTTACTGTTTACATACTCAAAGAATTTCTTGGGATTTTTTTTGCTCTCCTCCGCTATGTGTCTTTCATGTTCTATCTTAGCCGCCCTCATTGCACCCTTACATTTCTTGTTGCATTCTTTATAAAGTCTGAATGCTGATGATGATCCCTCAACCTTGTATTTTTTGAAGGCCTTCTCCTTTGCTTTTATATGCATTTTTACATTGGAGTTAAACCATCCAGGACTTTTCGCTCTTTTAAACGTATTACCCAATGGGATGCATTGGCTAATGCCCTTATTTAATATGCTCTTAAAGCAAACCCATATCTCCTCCGTGTTCTTTGTTCCTAAGATTTTATCCCAATTTATACCTTCTAGCAAGGTTCGTAGTTTAGGGAAGTTGGCTTTTTTGAAATTCAGTGTCTTTGTATTCCCCTTACGTTTCCTATGTGTGTGATTTATACTGAAGCCAATTGACCTGTGATCGCTGTTTCCTAAATTGCCCCGTATTTCCACATCCGTGATCAGGTCTGTATTGTTGGTAATCAGTAGATCCAGTAACGCTTTATTTCTAGTTGATGCGTCTACCATCTGACCCATAAAATTGTCCTGCAAGACATTTAGGAACTGGCAAGCCTTAGATAAATGTGTGGTTCCCTCCGCCCAGCCTATGTCTGGATAATTAAAATCCCCCATTATGATAACACTTCCAATCCTTGCTGCTAATCCAAATTGTGATAGGAGATCTGTCTCCCCCTCTTCCCTCAGGTTAGGGGGCCTATAGCATACTCCCAGTATTATTTTCCCCTTAGCTTCATCCCTTTGGAGCTCTACCCATAAGGATTCCACCTCCTCCCTAGCTCCCTTAGTGATATCATCTCTCACATTCACTTGTACCATATTCTTGATATATAGGCATACCCCTCCCCCTTTTTTACCCTCTCTATCCTTGTGATAAAGGGTATACCCTTGAATGGTTGCCAGCCAATCATGAGAGCTGTTGAACCAGGTCTCTGAAATTCCCACAAAATACAAATCCTCCTTGTACAACAGTATCTCTAGTTCACCCATCTTGTCCGCCAGGCTCCTGGCATTAGTGAACATTCCACGTAGTTTAGACCGGTTGCATACTATCCTATTATTGGGTGTTCAGAGATTGCAACTAGGACTTTCCAGTATACTTACCTTGGGTTTATGTGCCACTAATGCCCCCGATACTACCCTCTGGAATATGTTCTGCACTGATTATCTCTACCTCTGGACCCTTCCCCGTTGCCTAGTTTAAAAATCCTTCTAACTTTTTGACCATCTTCATTCCCAGCTGATTTGCACCATCCTCATTTAGGTGCAGTCCGTCCCTTCTATAGTACTGGTTATCGACTGAGAAGTTGGCCCAGTCCTCCAGGAACCCAAACCCCTCCTTACTACACCAGCTCTTCAGCCAGTTGTTTACTTCCCTAATCTCCCTTAACAAACACGTTGATCAGCAAGGCAGACTTGCAGTGCACAGGTTAATATAGAGTTTTGTGATAGGGCCTGGGGTGGAGCCAGGCTGGGAGGAGAGATTATAATAGCAAGCAGGTGAGAGAGTCTGGCCTTTAAGGTGAACACCAGAGGAGGAAGGTAAGATGACAGTACCCTCCCTCTTACGAGGCCTCCCCCTTCCCTGCCTGGGCCCGGGTTTAGAGGGAAACTTCAGATGAAACTTCTTTAACAGACAAGGTGCAAACACCTCAGATGCAGTGATCCAAGACCTCTCCTCAGGACCAAACCCTTTCCAATGAACGAGGTACTGAAGAATGCCTCTACAGAGTCGGGAGTCCAGAGTCCAAACCTCGTACTCCTGATTATCCTCAGAGACAGGCGCCACGGTAGGGAGAGGAGACGAGAGAACTTATTGAGGACTAAAGGCTTCAGAAGGGCAACATGGAAGGAGTTAGCGATTTTAAGGCTTTTAGGAATCTGGAGTTTGAAACAAACCGGATTCAGTTTAGTAGTTATAGTGTATGGACCAATGAATTATGGAGCAAACTTCAGAGAAGGAACTTGGAGCTTGATGTTCCTGGTGGAGAGCCAGACTTTGTCCCCTGGCTGAAGAGAAGGCGGTTTACGCCTGCGGCGGTCGGCAAAGCCTTTTTAAATTTTCAGCAGCTGCCCGGAGGGAATCATGGACGTCACCCCAAACAGAACTGAGAGACTCCTGAACCGAGGGTGTTTTCCATAAACTGTGAAAAAGGGTGTCTTCTGAGAACTGGTATTTACATGATTGTTATGAGAGAATTCTGCCCACGGGAGTAGAGAGGACCAATCGTCATGATGAGCAGACACTAAGGTGCGAAGAAAGACCTCTAACTCCTGATTAACCCTCTCAATCTGTCCATTGGATTGAGGATGGTAAGAAGAGGAAAAATCCAAGACAATATTGAGGGATTTGCAAAAGGCTCTCCAAAAACGAGACGTAAATTGAACACCCATGTCGGAAACAATATGAGGCGGAAAATTTCTCGAATAAAAATGGGAACCATGGCAGGAGCAGAAGGAAGGCCAGGAAGAGGAACAAAATGAGACATCTTGGAGAACCGATCGATTACCACCCAAATGACCGTATTATTCTCAGACAGTGAGAGATCGGTGATAAAATCCATGGCAATGTGAGCCCAGGGCTCCTTAGGAATGGGCAAGGGCATGAGGAGACCAGCAGGAGCTTGTGTGGAGGATTTAGACTGAGCACAGACATGACAAGCCTTAACGTAGTCTTTGATATCTGAGCGGAGATTAGGCCACCAGTAGGGATGAGCCGAACACCCCCCGGTTCGGTTCGCACCAGAACCTGCGAACGGACCGAAAGTTCGTGTGAACGTTAGAACCCTATTAAATACAATGGACGCGAACGTTTGAAATGTAAAGTGCTAATTATAACGGCTAATATGCATGTTATTGTCCTAAAAAGGGTTTGGGGACCAGGGTTCTGCCCCAGGGGACATGTATCAATGCAAAAAAGTTTTAAAAACGGCCGTTTTTTATGGAGCAGTCATTTTAATGATGCATAAAGTGAAAAAAAAAAGTGAAATATTCCTTTAAATATCCTACCTGGGGGGTGTCTAAAGTATGCCTGTGAAGTGGCATGTGTTTCCTGTGTTTAGAACTGTCCCTGCACAAAATGACATTTGTAAAGGAAAAAAAGCCATTTAAAACTGCTTGCGGCTTTAATGTCATGTCTTGTTCTGGCAATATGGATGAAAATCTTTGAGAAAATGGCATGGCTACCCCATCACCCCCCCCCTACCCCAGCCCATTACCAGCCCCTTTGGGTCTTGTATGGATATTAAGGGGAACCCTGCACCCAAAATAAAACCCTACCTAAAACCCTATATACTCTGAACAGCAGTATACAGGCGGTGCAAACAAGACAGGGACTGTAGGTTTGTTCTTAAGTAGAATCTGTTTGTAATTTGTAAAAATCTATTTTTAAGCTTTTTGGAGAACATAGGGAAGGGTTATCACCCCTGTAACATTTGTTTTGCTGTCTGTGCACCTGTTCAGAACATTTCACCTCACTTTCCGTCCCAATGACAAATGTTTTTGCAAAAGTGGGGTTTTTATTGAAACAAGGATTGGTGATAAAGCATCAGTAGAGAGGAGACACCTTTTTCCCATATTAACTCTTACAGGAGAGAATTTCCCTTCCTAGGGGTAGATTTCCTCTCACTTCCTGTTGTCTCCTTCCGTTTGCAAGTAGGAGTCGTTTGTAAGTTGGATGTTTGAAAGTAGGGGCCTGCCGTATATACTCTGCAGAAATTTGCCCCTTAGATGTTGGTGTTGCCACAACACTGTGAGCCCTCACAGTTACTCTTGGTGAGCGCTGGAACGCCCTGTTGTGAACTATTATATCAGGAATTGTAATTACATGCCATTGTTGAACAGTGGTAGGAAAAATTGGGCCTTTGGTGGTGGTGCTGGTGCTACAACACTGTAAGCCCTCACAGTTACTCTTGGTGGGCGCATGAATGGGCCCTGCTGTGAATTATTAGATCAAGAATTGTAATTGCATGCCCCTGTTGAACAGGGGCAGAAAAATTGGGCCTGTGGTGGTGGTGCTGGTGCTACAACATTGTAAGCCCTCACAGTTACTCTTGGTGGGCGCAGGAATGGGCCCTGCTGTGAATTATTAGATCAAGAATTGTAATTACATGCCCCTGTGAAACAGGGGCTGAAAAATTGGGCCTTAGGCACTGGTGCTGGTGCCACAACACTGCAACCCCTCACAGATACTGTACTTGGAGCACAGCAATGAGCCCTGTTGCAAAGTATTGCATCAAAAATTGTAATTACACGCCCCTGTTAAACAGGGGCTGAAAAATTGGGCCTTAGGCACTGGTGCTGGTGCCACAACACTGCAACCCCTCACAGATACTGTACTTGGAGCACAGCAATGAGCCCTGTTGCAAAGTATTGCATCAGAAATTGTAATTACACGCCCCTGTTCAACAGGGGCTGAAAAATTGGGCCTTAGGTGCTGGTGCCACAACACTGCAACCCCTTACAGATACTGTACTTGGAGCACAGCAATGAGCCCTGTTGCAAAGTATTGCATCAAAAATTTTAATTACACGCCCCTGTTCAACAGGGGCTGAAAAATTGGGCCTTAGCCACTGGTGGCGGCACCCAGAAACAAAAATGTTCTTCCAAGCTATCATCAGGATCATTGAGGAGGAAGAGGATTGTCAGTCAACATAACATGACAGTCACTCAGCATCAGCATAGGCAGTCTTGAAGGGATGTGACATTTCAAAATAAATTATTCTGTTACATCAGCTTCAGGTGCCTGGTAGCTGGTGGTGATCCAAGACTGATTCATCTTTATGAAGGTCAGTCGATCAACCGAGTCGGTGGACAGGCGCACCCTGTGATCGGTGACAAAGCCTCCAGCAGCACTGAATGTGCATTCCGAAAGAACGCTGGATGCAGGACAGGCCAGTAGCTCAATTGCATACTGTGCAAGCTCTGGCCAGTGATCCATCCTCAAGACCCAGTAAGCAAGAGGATTTTCGGTGGGAAAGGTGTCCAAGTCTGACCTTGCCCCTAGGTATTCCTGCACCATGTATATCAGACGCTGGCGATGGTTGCTGGAACCGATCATACCTTGGGGCTGCGGACTAAAAAATTATCTGAACGGCCGGAATGGCGGACTGAGCAGACGTGTTGACTGAGCTCTGCTGAAGAAGAATCCGTGGGTGGAATTTGCTCCTTTCTGGACCAGCAGCCCTTATATGCCTTCCAGAAGCTCTGGGGGCCCGAAACGGGGCAAGAGATTGAGATTTCCGGCGGGTATTGAGGCTGTAGAGAGTCTGGCTCCTGAACTCCGGCCGGCGCGCCTAAACAATATGGCGTCTCAGACAGAACATGTGGAGACTATGGAGGCCTCCCCGCCTGGTATTCCGGAGGTGATGGCGGCTATAATGACCTGCCAGGCAGCTGTTGCATCTTGCCAAACAACGCTCCCCACGAAGATTGAAGATGCTTTGCAGTTTTGCTGGACCGCCGTGTAAGGTGAGAGAGCTGACTACTGTGGGGACTTGACCTAGGACTACTGGTCTATGTTTTGGCGCCATTGTGCCCTGCTATCCTGCCCCTGAAGTCACTCTGAACTGCCTGTATGTTCTCGGCTGCCTATTGACTGTTCTTTTAGCCACAGTGGCGGTTACTACGTGACTTTCCACTTTACCCAGATGACAGCCTTCCCCATGTTGGTGAAGGACTCCTTTGCTCTTCAGCATCTCATGTCAGCAGTGGTTGACACCCTCTTTTTGTTTCTTCTTATTTTATTTTTGGTACTTTCTCTGCCGCTCATGTTCTGGTGCGGGTGATGTTCTGACCTTACGAGGCCCAAGCCTCCTACGACTTGTGACTGGTCGCTCTGTTTAAGTTTGGGGTGTAATGTGCTCTTTTATGTTGGAGGGGCGCGGGGTGGGGGGAGGGGGTTGGATGACCGTTGTCGTCCAGTGCTTGGTTGGTCTGTTCGGGGAGAAGTTATGTTTTCCTGGGTTGGTCTTTCTGTTCTCATCTTTCTGTTTTTTTGACATGCAGCGGTATTTTATCTATTCCTCTGCGGGGGTGCATGGCCTCAAACCAGTCGGGAATCTGGCTGATGAACGAACGCACGGGGGGACATGCACTTCTGCAGAGGACCCCAAATAGAATGGCTGATCCGTTATTTTTCTTATATGACTAACATATAATATGACTAATTTCACGATAATGTCTTGGAATGTTAGGGGTCTCAACTCTGCCGTCAAGCGGTCTTTGGTCTGTAAGTTTATTCAGCAGCACAGCCCCAAGATTTGTATACTGCAAGAGACCCACCTAGTGGGTTCTAAGGTCCTGGGGTTTAGATGGGCGTGGGTTGATGCACACTATCATGCCACGTACTCAAATTATGCTAGAGGGGTGAGCATTCTAGTGCGTCGTTCCTTACCATTTCAACTGCAGGCGGTTCGCACTGACCCAGGGGGTAGATATGTCCTGATGCACGCCCTTATAGCTGGAACTCAATACGTTATTATAGGTGTCTATTTGCCTCCCCCTGCGGATCTCACATTGCTCCATAGGGTGATGCAGATTGCTACGCAATATGGGGTGGAGAGGGTGCTCCTAGCGGGGGATTTTAATTTGGTCATGTCAGATATTCATGATCGGCTCCGTCCCTCCCCTTCTCCTGCCCTTGGGCTGTCTCACTGGGCATCTACTTTTACTCTTGGAGGATCAGGCCCTGACGCAAGAGAGGGCTTATGTTCGGGCACCTGGCTCGGACACTTATTATACTTGGCAGCACACCCTTAGAGAGCTCTCTCTGTTAAGAATAGATCTTACCAAAAAGTCCATGCTGGACAGTGCACAGAGGGTGTTTGAGTTTGGCGATAAAAATGGTAGGCTTCTGGCATGGCTGGCCAAGGGCCAATCTGCCAATACACACATAGGTAGGATTAGAGATACGGATGGTGCATTATTGACTGCCCCGGAGGCTATTGGCTCCAGGTTTCTACGCTTCTATCAGGACCTGTACTCCTCCAAAGTGGCCTACACTGCTGATAACCTCACTGACTATTTGGACAGAGTCCCTTTCCCCACGCTTGACCCTGATAAGAGTAGGGAGTTAGACAGAGACATATCTTTGGAGGAGGTACAAAAGGCCATGGGATGCATGCAATCGGGTAAGGCTCCGGAGTTGGACGGGGTGCCCATTAAATTTTATACTGAATATCAGGAATTACTAGCCCCCAGAATAACTTCCCTCTTTCAGCAGTTTTCCACCTTAGGTTCCCTTCCGGACTCCATGTCCGAGGCGGTTGTTTTGTTGGTGCCCAAACCAGGAAAGGATCCAGAGGAGTGTGGCTCGTACAGGCCCATTTCTTTGATCAACGCTGTAACTGCACCCCAAGTATGAAAGGGGTTAACACCGTTAGGATATTCCCTTTCCAACCACACGACAGCCACCAGACACTCCAACCAGCCGAATAAGACCCCATACGAATGGTTCTCCCCCCAGATACGAGACAACGCTCTGTATTCAAGTTCCAAAACAGGGAATGCCTTTATTTTCAAAACACATGGTAACACATTTCTCTTCAAAACCCTCCCCCCCCCATCCTTTGGGGAACAGGGCGGGTTAAACTGTCCAATGACAATGGTAATACAGGTCAGGTGTGTTCAAACTTCTCCTTTGATAAACAGTCTTAGGCAGGAGGGTTGATCCCCCCCCCTCCTCACAGAAGACACTTCCACATCCCATAATATGGAGCCAGACGCTTTACCAAGCTCCAATCCACATCAACACAATGAAAGGGCCTGTAACATAGGTGGGGCTCATTAGCATTACACAAGGAGACAGGAGACACATCAGCCTCTCTTAATTTAACCTGTTGAGTTCATAAAACAGTAGATAGTTCTTTGCAGGTAAATGGGGAATATGGTGGATAAATATTACAGACCCATTTTAAGCAATCCAAGCCATATATATTCTCAATGTCCATTGTTTCCTGGCTAACCCTGTGTCCAAAGTGACCCCCTGTCACACATCTCCCCTTTCGGCAGGAGACTAACAGAGGAGTGGACCCCAGACGGGTTGATTCCGAAGTTAGTCCATAGTTCCATTCTTCTAATGTCTGGACAACCCATCACCACTAGGGGCCCGAGATGACGTCTGTTTGCCGGGACAACCCATCAGCATTGCCATTTTGCTTACCGGGTCGGTAGCTGATGGTGAAATTGTAAGGTTGTAGGGCTAGGCTCCACCGCAACAACCTGCCATTGTCTCCTGAGACCCGGTTAAGCCAGACCAATGGGTTGTGGTCGGTGACCAGTGAAAATTCCTGTCCGTATAAGTAAGGGTTCAACTTTTTAAGGGCCCAGACCAGGGCCAAACATTCCTTCTCCACTGCCGCATAGCTCACTTCCCGGGGTAATAGCTTTCTACTCAGGTATGCGACAGGGTGTTCTCCTCCATCCTCCCCAACTTGGCTCAGCACCGCCCCCAGTCCAAACATGGAAGCATCTGTGTGGACAAGAAAACGTTTGTTAGGTACTGGGGCAGCCAAGACAGGAGCATTTACAAGTGCTTGTTTGAGGGCTAGAAACGCGGTTTCACAAGCTGGAGACCACAGGACCTGCCTAGGTAAATTCTTTTTTGTCAGGTCCGTCAGGGGTTTGGCGATAGCACTATAATTAGCGACAAAACGTCGGTAATACCCTGCAGTTCCCAAGAAGGCTAATACCTGGGTCTTAGTACGGGGCGTGGGCCAGTTAGCTACTGCCTCTACCTTGGCTGGCTCTGGTCTCTGGTTCCCACGCCCCACTCGGTGTCCCAGGTACTGCACCTCCGCCATACCTAGATGGCACTTGTCTGGTTTCAAGGTCAGGCCTGCGGCCCGAATTTTGTCCAGAACCACCCCTACATGCACCAGGTGCTCCTCCCAAGACCCACTGTAGATCGCAATGTCATCCAGGTATGCACATGCAAAATCCTAGAAGCCATCGAGGAGCCTATGGCCGGGGCATTTTTCTTTTTTTTTTTTTATTTTTTTTATTTATAACAAGGAAAGGGACCCTGTCGGGTCGATACATTACAAAGTAGTACGGGTATCAAGACAAACAACTTATTCAAAAACAGTCAGAATACATTACATCACATAGTCTTGATGTAGGAAGGAAAAGAAAAGCAGGGTTCAAACATATGAGTGTGAACAAATTGGTGGAGATTACGCTCCCTGGTGTATTGTCACTTAGTATGTCTGAGCTATTGTTAGTTTTATTCGTGACCTCTGATGTCTTTAATTTTGTTTCAGCGACTTGTTCCTTCCTAGGTGTCTAGTTCTGCCTGTTGGTTCCCTTTGCTCCGTTAGGGCATTTGTGCTTGAGGTTGTCGTGTTGTGTAGTACTGGGGACATGGGCCCAGTTCCTTGGTTTTTCCTGTTTATATTAGAGAAAAGGTGGAAAATAGAGTGTAAAGCAAATCCCCCCAGTTTAGGATGGGATTGGTTAAAGGTAGAATATTAGAATAGAGAAAGATATGAAAAAGAGAAAAAGAAGAGGGGAGGGGGAGTTGTTGTGGGAAGATGGGTTGGGTGGTGGATAGGGGGGGGGGTATGGGGGTACTGGGGCCCACGAACATGGGACATCAGTAATTCAGTCCTGTGTATCGGATGGGATTGGCGGTGGCGGGGTGCAACTCTGTGTGTCTGTTGAGGTTCCCTTCAGCGCCTGGCCCTCTGCCGAGTAGATGAAGATAATCCACAACTGCCAGGTGTTGGAGAATGTCTCTTGTCTATGCTGGGCTGTGAGGACGAGGTCCTCCATATATCTTATTTCCTCCACTCTCGCTATCCATGATGCTATGGTAGGTGGGCTTGTGGATTTCCACATTATCGGTATGCAGGCCTTGGCTGCATCTAGCAAGTGTCTGATTACCGATTTTTTTGTATGTTTTTTCCGGAGTGTCTGATGCGTGGAGTAGGAAGAAAGCGGGGTCTACTGGTATGGGGCTGTCTGTAAATTTTTGTATAACTTCTCGAACCACTTTCCAAAAGTGATGTAGTAAAGGACAGGACCAGAATATGTGCAGCAGTGTTCCCTTTTCTGCTCGACACCGCCAGCAAAGGTCCGGCGTTGTCGGGAAGAATCTGTGGAGCAGGTCTGGAGTTCTGTACCATCTTGACAGTAGCTTATAGTTAGTCTCCTGGATTTTGGCGCATATCGAGGATTTGTGGGTGTATTTAATTATTTGTTGTTTCTTAGTTGTGCTGAAGTTGCAATTCAGTTCCGTTTCCCATTTGGTCAGCCCTGGTGGGGTAAAGTCTGTTTGTGGTACGTTTAGCAGGCTGTAGGTTTGTGAGAGCGTGTGCGTTATGGTACCCGATGTGTTGCAGAGTTCTTCTAATGTTGTGAGGGGACGGGATGTTGTCGGGTGGGTTGTCAGTGAGTGTAAGAAGTGGCTTAGTTGGCTGGCTCTCAAAAAGTCCAGCCGAAATGGGCCTGTGGCGTCTGAAAGTTCTGTTAACGTGGGCCAACGACCATTGGTACTAAAGTGGGAGGCCTGGTGAGTGCCCTCGTCTCTCAGTCTTTTAAATTCCGCGTCCTGTATTCCTGGTGCAAATTCGGGGTTTCCCAAGATGGGGAAGAGGGGTGAATTGGGGGATGATATGGGGGTCGTCAAGAAGAGACGTGCGCAGACCTGTGTTGTGGTTCCTATTAGCGGGTGTCGCTTGATTTCCGCTGGCAGGGACGGGTAGCACCAGGGAGCCCTTCCAAGTGGAGTCTCGCTTTGATGTTGCTCCAGTTGTGTCCAGAGCTTAGTCTCCTGGTGCCTGCACCAGTCTATAAGCCTGCCCAGGTGTACTGCCTGGTAGTATGTACGAATGTTCGGCAACGCGAGTCCCCCGTGTTGTTTAGGTAGAACCAAGAGTTTATAAGAGAGTCGTGGCCTTTTCTTAGCCCATACAAAGTCTGTAAACATGGTTTGTATTTGTTTGAAGTAGAGTGTGGGAATGTGAATAGGTATCGCCTGCATAAGATAGAGGAATTTTGGGAGTATCATCATTTTGAGGATGTTGCAGCGACCTATCCATGAATGTAGACCGGTGTGCCATTTTTTAAGTAATATTTTGATTGTTTTCAAAAGTGGTGGGAAGTTCAGCTCATATAACCGTGGGAGCGTGCGAGGGATGTAAGTACCTAAATATTTTAGGGCTGTCTGCGTCCATTTCAACTGGAAACCTGATTGTAAATGTGCAAGTTGTGCTGGTTGTATTCCTACTCCCATCGCCTCGGATTTAGTAAAATTAATTTTTAGGTTGGAGAGGGCTCCATATATCTTAAATTCTTGTAAGAGGTTGGGGAGGGAGATTGAGGGGGTAGTAAGTGTAAACATGAGGTCGTCGGCGTACGCCGATACCTTATGTTGTGCTTGTTGTACTTTCACTCCTGAGATGTTGGGGTTTTGTCTTACGTGGCATAGGAATGGTTCCAGAGTGAGGGCAAATAGAAGGGGGGACAACGGGCACCCCTGCCTTGTCCCGTTTGTAATCAGGAAAGGGTCTGAGAGCACTCCATTAGCCCTCACTCTGGCAGATGGTTTTTCATAGGTTGCGGCTATCCATTTTAGCATGTTGTCTCCCAGTCCCACATGCCGCAACGTGGCAAACATAAAGGCCCAACTAACCCGATCAAACGCTTTCTCAGCGTCCGTGCTCATAAAAACACTGGGCGTTTGGGTGCGGGTGACCGTATGTAGTAGATTCAAGACCTTAGTAGTATTGTCCCTTGCCTCTCTTGTGGGGACAAATCCCACCTGGTCTAAGTGTATTAGGTGGGGCAGGTGAGTCTGTATTCTGGTCGCTATTATTTTGGTGAATAGTTTGAGGTCCGAATTAAGTAGGGAGATAGGCCTATAGCTTCCACAGTTGGTCAGGTCTTTGCCTTCTTTCGGGATGACGGATATTTGTGCTTGTAATGTGGTGGCGTGTAGTTTCCCTCCTTTAGTAAGGCCGTTAAGCACATTAACTAGGCGTCCTCCTAATACTGGTAGTAGTGTCTTGTAGTAGTGTGGCGTGAGTCCGTCCGGCCCTGGGGCTTTTCCGATTTTAGTGCTTTTCAGCGCAAGTTGGACCTCCGATAATGTGATAGGGGCTTCTAACAGATCTCGGGTGTCAGCGGAGAGGGTGGGCATACGGGAGGTAGTAATATAATCTGTTAGGTGTTCTACCGATGGTGGCGTGTTGGATATGTTGTAGAGCGATTCATAGTAGGATTTAAATTCCTGTGTTATATGTTGTGGTAAGGTTCTTTTCTGTCCCGATGGCGAGCGTATGGAGGGTATGTATGACGCTGTTCTCTGGTCCCGTAATGACTGTGCTAGTAGTCTGCCGCATTTGTTGCCTGATTCGTAAATCCTTTTCCGTGATATTTGTAGTGCCGTCTTTGCTTTAAAATTTAACAGGTCAGTGACTTGCGTGCGTAATGCGTCCAGTTCGTTCCCTATCTGGTCAGTCGGGGTTTGCTTGTGTCTGATTTCTAGGGCGTGAAGTCTGCTGAGGAGAGAAGTCAATTGGGCTGTCCTTTGTTTTTTTAGTCTTGCGCCGTGTTTTATAAGTATTCCGCGAATCACCGCTTTGTGTGCTTCCCATACTAGGCCTTCGTCACTTTCTGAGTCGCTATTGGTTTGAAAATAGTTGGTTATTTCCCTTGTCACCTCTGCCAGTGTGTCTGGGTCTTTCAGAAGGCTTTCATTAAGCCTCCACGGTTTCCTTTGATTTTTTTGGAAGTCTGTTAGGGCATAACTCAGGATAGCTGGGGCGTGATCGGACCAAGTGATTGATCCTAGTGAGGTGTTTCTAACGGCGTGAAGTTGGTTGTGTGGTATCAACAGGTAATCAATTCGCGAATATGTGTTGTGGGGACGCGAGTAGTACGTATAGTCTCGTTCGCCAGGGTGAAAGAGGCGCCACGTGTCTATTAACTGTGATCTCTGAAGTGCTATATGGATGGTCTTGCGTGTGTTTCTCGGGGTTGATGAACTCCCTGTTGAGGTATCCTCCTCGGGTATTAGGGGGATATTCAGGTCTCCTCCCACTATTAGTTGTCCTTCAGTAAAGTTTTGTAGTTTGATCAAGTGTCTTGTTAGAAACGTATCTTGTTGGGTGTTTGGGGCGTAAAGGTTTGCGAGTGTTATTTTGATGCCCCCAATTTGGCCCTTGAGGAATAGAAATCTTCCCATCGGATCTGTCAGTATGTCTGTCAGGGACCATGGGATTTTGGCTGAAATTAATATTGAAACTCCTCGCGATTTGGATTCCTTGTAGGTCGAGTGATACACCGTCGGAAAGTATCTATTCCTGAGGATCGGGAGTGTGTTTTCTCGGAAGTGTGTCTCTTGCAAGAGAACAATGTCTGCCTTTAGGCGTCGCATATCATTAAGTAACATTCTCCTTTTCTCTGGGATGTTGAGTCCCTTCGCATTTAAAGTGACAATAGTAATGTCATCCATGTTCGTGGGGGGGGGGGTGTAGGGAGGGGGGTAGGGAAGTACAGTAAAGAGTTAGAGAGAGGTATAGAATAGAGATAAGAATGTAGCAGAGAAAGATAGGTATATACAACCAGTACTAAAAGGGTATGAAATGCGCCCGCCAGAAGCCTAGTGCCTCTAGCGGTTGCCTACCAATTTAGCTGGTGCTCTAATGTGCGTGCAAAATTTTTGCAAAGACGCTCTCCAGGTGTCCTGGGTATCGTGCGTCGTCCTATGTGGGGGTGAGGTCAGCAGGGGTCCCTGCGAGTCTCCCGGTCCCTCCCCGACCACCCGGCCTCTGCTTGTATAAGAGTGTGTGGGCATACGTGCTCAATGGTGTATCGTATAGTGGTTTGTACGTTTCAGGCTATAATATATAAAAACAACACAAGGACATGGAAATTCAATACTTACTCATTTTCTAGTTATCAAAAAGAAAAAACTTTAACCAGAAAGACGGTATCAACGAAACAACATTAACTTAAATGCATAGGTTACATCTATCAACGAATTATTCCCCCACATAATCCAACCCCCCCCCCCAACCCGCGCCAGAGAAATTCCCCACAATAATTTATGGTCCTGAGCAGTTTGGTGCGGTTTCATTGTCCCCCCCCCCAGTTATGACTCCCCTTTCCGTCTGGCACCGCACCCCCCCCCACCCCCGAACACCCTCCAAGGCTGCATCTTGTCCCCTGATGGGGTCCAAACCCCCATTCCTCCCAAGCAACCACCCAGTATATGTTCTGCCTCCCCGTGGTCCCCCACGGGCCACATCTGTGGGCGTGGGTCTTGTTACCTAGAAAGTATCTTGACACCTGTCATCTGTTAGCTCCTTTCTGGGTAGGTGGTTATGACCCAGTTGACATGATGGGGGAGCCAGGTAAGTACATGTGTAGTTCTCCGCTTGTGGAGCAAAGGATGATGCCTGTAGGGGTGGTGCTCCAGTTTGGTGGTCAGGTAAATTGGGGTTCGGTAGTCCACCCGGGACAGTGCTGCAAGAGTATGTTCTCCTGCATGTGTCCCCGGGGGGGGGGGGGCGCAGGGGACGCACTGTCCTTCTCTCCCTTTGTGACCCCAGTCCTCCAGACAACAAAAAGGCAAAAAGGGCAAGGACTCCGGGGGGAGTAACCCTTGTGTTCAGTTCTGTGGGGGGTCTGCCGTGTGGAGGGCCTCTCTCTCAGTGGGAGTCTCGATTTGTAGTATGCAAAGTGTTGGGGAAAAAGGGGGGCAGGTGTGTATCTCTGCACCATGGCGGACCATTCTCCCCCTTCAAACTCTGAGGCGTGGGGGTGGCCTGGGCATAGAACTGGACCCTCGGCGGGTCTTCCGCAGCAAGCGAGGGGGGGGAGGGGGCAGAAAACGGGGGGCAGCATCAAGGTAAGTTCAGTGGCCTATGCATTACAAACAATGGGTACAGGTATAGGCAGCTCTGCAGTAATCAGGACTCACGTGTACCATCGACTGCGGCGGCGGCGGTGCTGGAGCGGGATCGGCCTCGGTTCCTCTGCGAGCGCGGTGGTTGGTTGTATCTGCCCGTTGCTGGACCCGAGCGACCTGGTGCCTTCGGTAGCCTCATTAGCCAATTGGGCACCTGGACTGGTTCTGTGCCTATGAAGGAGAAGAATCCCGGCAGGTCCGCGGGCGTTCTCAGGGTGAAGGAGGTCTGCTCCGTTCGGAAGATTACCGCCAGGGGGTATCCCCAGTGGTAGGTGCATCCTCTACTTCTCGCCTTTTCCAATACTGGCTTTAACATGGCCCGGCGCTGCAGGGTTGCCCTGGATAAGTCCGGTAAGATCTGGATATTGGCCCCATCAAAGTCGACAGCGCCTGCCTCCCAAGCCTTTCGTAGTATGTTTTCTTTAATTGTAAAGCGGTGGAGGCGGCACAGTACATCGCGTGGCCTGGCTGGGTCGGTGGATCTGGGACCCAGTGTGCGGTGCACCCTGTCGATTTCAAGCGTCGGCGGGGGGGTCTCCAGCAGTCTGTGGAATATTGCGGTCACTGTCTCCGCCAGGTCTTCCGGGCCCGTGGCTTCAGGTATCCCCCGCAGCCGCAGGTTGTTGCGGCGGCTGCGGTCTTCCATTTCCTCTAGGTGTAATTGCATGTCTTGGGAGTTCATCGTGTGTGATACCTGCGCCTGCTCCAGGGCCTGCATGCGTGTCTCCAGTGCCGACACCCGTGACTCTCCAGATGTCACACGGTCCGACACTGTAAGCAGCTCTGCTTTCACCTCCTGGATGTCCCTGCTGTGCGCCTCCTCTATCCTTAGGATCAGCGTTTCTATGTCGGCCCTTGTCGGTAAGGCCTCAATGTCGGCTCTGGTGGGGAGGGCCCGCAGCATGGCGCGGAGGTCGTCGTCTATTCGGCCTTGCGATGTGTCCGACATCTCTGTACGGAATGCTGCCGGTGTCTCTGCAAGGTAGTACGGGTCCTCCGGTGGTGTTGGCGGATTGCTTTGGGGCAGGCCCGGGTTCCGTTCCGTGTGCGGCCCCCGTGGAGCGGCTACTATGGCGCCTGTTGCTTGCCTCGGTGTACCTTCGAAAAAATTATGAATACTGGTCTGCGAGTTCTGGGATCTGGTCCCTCTTGAGGTCGAGCGTGTCCTGTATTGATTTGGGGTGCTCAGGCCGTGCCCACATGAGTTAAATGGCAGGTAATGGCCATGGTGTATCGGGTTAGGCCGGGGACTCTGTCGGTGCCCGTCTCTACTCGGCCATTGCTAAGCCGTGCCTCCCGGATTGTGATTTTATCAGTCAGGGAGTAAAGTCAAGCTATCCATCCCTGGGGGTCACAACCCGGCCGGCCAGAGTGCTCCAGCTTCCAGGGGCGGTTCACCAGTCTCAGGGGGGCAGAATGGTGGGCAAGGTGGCCGCCGGGTGAAGCAAGATGGCCGCCGTTCACAGGGCCGGAGCCGCTCTTCCTCCTGTCGGCCGCTGTGGGGGGGGGGGTAGATGATAGCCCCTGATGGAGGGTGGGCTCCGGTTGCTGTGTGGGTGAAAAGCCGAGCCACGGGGGGTCTGGTATGCCAGTACTAAGCGCTGGAGCCACGGCCGGGTATAGCAAGATGGCCGCCGATCACAGGGCCAGAGCCGTTTTTTTGTCTGCAGGCCCCCGTGCAGGTGCGCAGATGGGAGTCCCTGATGGAGGGTGGGCTCCGGGTGCCGTGTGGGGGAAAAGCTGAGCCACAGGGGGTCCGGGAAGCCAGGATTGAGGGCTGGAGCCGCGGCCGGGTGTAGCAAGATGGCCACCGCTCCGGGAGTTAGGCCGGAGCCGCGGACTTTCCTCCAGACGGCCCCAGACACTGGAAATTTTACCTTCAGGCGGCAGTCTGGTGGTCTGGTTCGCGTTGGGTGCCTTGTGGGGAGCAGGATGAACTCGCTGAAGGGTGGATGCTTGTGATTCCGCACAAGGATGGCAGGAGCTCTGTCACAGAACGTCCTGTTCAGACCCCGGTCAGGCCACGCCCCCGGCCGGGGCATTTTTCATCCCAAATGGCATGACCCTAGACTGGTACAGGCCAAATGGGGTAACAAATGCCGACTTAGGGATAGCATCCTCGGCCAGGGGGATCTGCCAATAACCTTTACACAGGTCTATTGTAGTTAAATAACGTCCCCTGGCTATCCGATCTAGCAGTTCGTCTACCCTGGGCATCGGGTAGGCATCGGTGGTGGTCTTCTCATTGAGTCGCCTGTAGTCCACACAGAACCGGGTAGTTCCGTCTTTCTTAGGCACCAGGACTACAGGCGAGGCCCAAGGGCTGTCAGAAGGCTCAATGACTCCTAACTGAATCATCTCCTGTATCTCCTTCCGCATTTCT
Organism: Rana muscosa; assembly: GCA_029206835.1. Lineage (NCBI taxonomy): Eukaryota > Metazoa > Chordata > Amphibia > Anura > Ranidae > Rana > Rana muscosa. The sequence continues at coordinate 432,423,104 of CM055120.1, read as the reverse complement.
TCTCGGACTGCTTCAGGGATACGGTAGGGGGGCTGGCGAAGGGGTGCTTGTCCAGGGGTCTCTACCTTATGCACAGCCAGGGTCGTATAGCCCGGTTTTTGGGAGAACGTCGCCTGTTTCTCCCACAGAAGCCTCTTAGCCTGTTCCTTCTTTGGGGGGCTTAATCGGTCTCCTAGCTGCACAAGGCTAATGAGATCAGTCTGGGGCTCTCTCTCTAGTAAGTCAGGGAGGGGTAGACCTTCTGAGTCGTCCGCAGCAGGGGCACATACTGCAGCAACATCCTCCTGCCGTTCCTGATACTCCTTCAGCATGTTCACATGAAAGGTTCGCTGGATTCTTTCATCTGCACAGCTGGCAATAACATAGGTAGTATCACATACCTGGGCTACTACTTTATACGGGCCCTGCCAAGATGCCTGCATCTTGTCGGTCTTCACAGGCTTGAGCACTAAGACCTTCTGCCCAACCTGGAAGATACGCTGTCGGGCCCCCCGATCGTACCATCTCTTCTGTCTTCCCTGGGCCGCCTGGAGATTCTCCCTTACCATCAGAGACAGTTGCTCCATGCGGTCCTGGAGTTCCAGAATGTAGGGCACTATGGGGGTCCCTTCTTGCTCTGTCTCTCCCTCCCAGTGTCCTCTGATGAGGTCGAGGGGTCCGCAGACCCTTCTCCCATAGAGCAACTCGAAGGGCGAGAACCCCGTAGATTCCTGGGGTACCTCTCTGTACGCAAATAACAGGTGAGGCAGGAATCTCTCCCAGTCTCTGCAAGCGTCCGAAAAGGTCCTCAGCATTTGCTTGAGGGTCCCGTTAAAGCGTTCGCAGAGACCATTAGTCTGGGGGTGGTAAGGTGAGCTCAGCAAGGGCTTAATATTGCACACCTTCCACAACTGCTGGGTGAGCACCGCGGTAAACTGGGTTCCCTGGTCAGAGAGAATCTCCTTAGGGAACCCCACTCTGGTAAAAATCTTAACCAGGGCATCAGCTACTGTCTCTGCTTCAATGTTAGACATAGCCACTGCCTCTGGGTAACGGGTGGCGTAGTCCACCACGGTGAGAATATATTTCTTCCCGGATGGACTAGGCCTGGCCAGGGGACCCACAATGTCAACGGCTATGCGGTAAAAGGGCTCCCCAATAATAGGCATGGATATGAGTTTAGCCTTAGGGTGGTCCCCCCTCTTACCTATCCGTTGACATGTGTCACACGTTTTGCAATATTGTCGCACATCCTGGCTAAAATTGGGCCAGAAGAAATTCTGTGTGATCCTATGGGCTGTGCAACGGAACCCTAGATGTCCTGCTAGCGGTACATCATGCCCGATTCGCAGAATCTCCAGCTGGTATTTCTTAGGTACCACCAGCTGTCGTTTCTGCGAAGGGGCCTTACTTCTCCGAGCTGGCTTAGGGATCCTGTACAGTCTATCCCCCACCCATTCAAAAAGCTCCCCATCTATTCCCCTTTCCTGAGTGTCTGCCTTAGCCCTATACTTGTGTAAGGTCGGGTCCTCCCGAGTTTCCCTCCCGAATGCTTCTGGGGTATCCCAGCCTAAGAGCGCCTGATCTAAGGTACGTGTCGGGGAAGGTAGTCTCACCTGTGTCTCAGCATCAAGCGGGCCGGTTCCAGCAGTACGTGTCTGGGCACGGGTAGTCACGGGGTTGACTTCATCGGGGCCCATCGGGGCGTAAGCAGAAAGGAGGGGGCCCAAATCATTCCCCAGTAGTACATCCGCTGGCAAATCCTTCATCACCCCCACATTCACGTGTCCCGAACCAACCCCCCAATCCAGGTGAACACGGGCAACAGGTAGCCGGAAGACGGTACCTCCCGCTACTCTTACGGCTACAGTGTCTCCGGTGTGTTGGCTCTCTGGGATGAGGTTCTTCTGTAGTAGGGTCATGGTAGCGCCACTATCACGTAAGCCATTGGCTACCATTCCATTAACCCGGACCGTCTGCCTGTGTTGCTGCCTGTTGTCCCGGTTAGCTGCTTGTATTGGATCAGCCTCGTGCAGGACGCTCCAATGTTCTTCCTCCTCAACGCAGTGGGCCGCAGGCATGGATGTGTGGGGGTTCCCCCTTGCTGGCTGTCTCCATGACTGGGACTGCCTGGCTGGATTCAACGGACAGTCTGGCTTTTTGTGCCCTAGCTGTTTACACCCGAAACACCTGATGGGTTGTGAGTAGTCCTGGGAGTTGAACCTGGGCTGCTGAGAATAAGTGGCCGCTGGAGGTGGTGCTGTAGGGCGGTACGACTGTGGTTGATAGGCGATAGCCGGAGGGGGTGCCGTTGATCGATAATCCACCCGAGCTGTTGCCTTGACCACAGGGGTATCCAGTTTGCGAGCGTCTGTGTATTCATCCGCCAAGCGAGCTGCTTCAGGCAAGGTGAAAGGTTTTCGGTCCTGGACCCACTCTCTGACTTCCAGGGACAGTTTGTCAAAGAAGTGCTCCAGCAGGAACACCTGCAGCACCTCTTCCCCGGATTCTGCTTGGCACCCAGCGACCCAGTGAGAGGCCGTGCGGTGTAGGCGGCATGCCCACTCGGTATACGAGTCTCCAGTCTGCTTGCTCGTCTCTCGGAACCGCCTCCGATATGCCTCCGGTGTGACGGCATACCTGGCCAACAGTGTTTCTTTTACCAGTCCATAGTTCATAATATCCTCGTCTGGGATGGCCCTGAACGCTTCACTGGCCCGGCCAGACAGTTTCCCAGACAAAATGGTAACCCATTCCTCTGTGGGCACCCGGTGTAGGGCACATTGCCGTTCAAAATCAGCAAGGTACCCATCAATCTCTCCTTCAGTTTCAATGAAATTTTTAAAAGCAGTAAAATGTATCTTTCTCCTTTCAGTTGGTGCTGCTCTGACTTCTGCTGCTGCAGAACCTCTTTGCTGTAGCAAATTTACATCCACAGCCGCTATAACTCGGTCTATGATCTCCGCTGTAGGGTTAGGACCATAATGTGCCAGTCTTATGTTAACAGCCCGATCAAAACTTGCCTCTTCGGGTGTCCTGTCTGTTATGCTGGGCCTTTCGGTTATGTTGGGTCTTTCAGCTCCATCCATTTCGACTAGTTCTCTGATAATGTCCCTCTTCTTACGGTTGTTGGCCGGTCTTCCCCGGTTCTCCAGTAAGTCTTTGAGGGTAGAACGCTTTAGCCGTTCATACTGTGCTTCCATTGGCCTGTGTCCTCTTGTAGCTGTCCTTCCGGCTGTGGGGATCAATCCCACTGCTTGCCAACAATTGTAACTGCACCCCAAGTATGAAAGGGGTTAACACCGTTAGGATATTCCCTTTCCAACCACACGACAGCCACCAGACACGCCAACCAGCCGAATAAGACCCCATACGAATGGTTCTCCCCCCAGATACGAGACAACGCTCTGTATTCAAGTTCCAAAACAGGGAATGCCTTTATTTTCAAAACACATGGTAACACATTTCTCTTCAAAACCCTCCCCCCCATCCTTTGGGGAACAGGGCGGGTTAAACTGTCCAATGACAATGGTAATACAGGTCAGGTGTGTTCAAACTTCTCCTTTGATAAACAGTCTTAGGCAGGAGGGTTGATCCCCCCCCCCCCCTCCTCACAGAAGACACTTCCACATCCCATAATATGGAGCCAGACGCTTTACCAAGCTCCAATCCACATCAACACAATGAAAGGGCCTGTAACATAGGTGGGGCTCATTAGCATTACACAAGGAGACAGGAGACACATCAGCCTCTCTTAATTTAACCTGTTGAGTTCATAAAACAGTAGATAGTTCTTTGCAGGTAAATGGGGAATATGGTGGATAAATATTACAGACCCATTTTAAGCAATCCAAGCCATATATATTCTCAATGTCCATTGTTTCCTGGCTAACCCTGTGTCCAAAGTGACCCCCTGTCACAAACGCCGATGCCAAGCTTCTGGCAAAAGTGTTGGCGTTGTGACTGATCATGGTGCTGGAGGATTTTATCCACCAGGATCAAACCGGATTCATGCCGGGGAGGGGCACAGATATCAACATCCGGAGATTATTTCTCAATCTGGATGCTCCTCATGATAATGGTGGCACCCGGGTCATAGCCTCTCTTGACGCCGAGAAGGCTTTTGACTCGGTGGAGTGGGGGTACCTCTGGGAAGTCTTAAGACGCTTTGGATTTGGCCCTCAATTTCTTAAATGGCTAGGTATGCTGTATGAGTCCCCTAGGGCGAGAATACGTACTAACGATGTCCTGTCTGACTTTTTTCTCCTCCGGAGGGGCACCAGACAGGGCTGCCCCTTGTCGCCTAGTTTGTTTGCCCTGGCCCTGGAGCCATTGGCGATCCTGATTAGAGAGCCTGGAGCGGTTCAGGGGCTCAGTATTGGCCCTCTGGAGGAGAGGATCTCCCTCTACGCGGATGATACGCTGCTATATCTACATGATGCTGGCACCTCGTTGCAGGCGGCCTTGAAGATTTTTGATGACTTTGGGCGTTTCTCCAGGGTCAGGATCAACTGGTCTAAGTCAGTTCTGTTCCCGTTGGATCCCCAGGCCCGCGATGGGGGAGCTCCGACCCCGCTGCTCTGGGTGGAGGAGTTTAAATATCTGGGGATTGTGGTATCGAGGGACCTTCAGGACTTTCGTCGCCTCAATCTGCTACCTATTGTAAAACGACTGAAGGAGCACTGTGTCAGATGGAGGGAACTGCCCCTTAATCTACTGGGACGCATTAACCACTTAACGACCGCTCATGAGGGGACGGCCGTTCGATTCTGGCCACCCCCCCGCGATCGCTCCCGGCGAATGGAAATGCCCCCTCTGTCTGTGTAATGTACACACAGGCAGAGGAAGCAGGAGGAAGTGATGTCATCTCTTGTGCGGCGCTCACATATACTGAGCGCCGTACAAGAGAAGACATCAAGGTTAGTGCACAAACACTACACTAACACCAGCACACATAGGCACATAAATCGCCCCCCCCCCAGATCACCCCCCAGCCCCCAGTCACAGTGTCAGTGATTGCAGTGACCATTTATTTACTGATCACTGCAATCAGTGACATTTGTGACTGTAAAAGTGTCACTATAGTTTAGTTTTAGGTCCAGTGTAGCCCCCTAACCCCCCTAATAAAGGTTTAACCCCTTGATCACCCCCCAGATAACCCTTTCACTCCCTAGCACCGCCGTCGCTAAGCGATCATTTTTCTGATCGCTGTCTTAGCGTCGGTGATGCAGATCGGTAGCCAGTAATTTTTTTTAGGTTCGCCGCAGGTTTTTATAGCGTCAGGTACCCCCATAAATTATCTAATAAAGGTTTTAACCCCCTAATTGCCCCTAGTTAACCCTTTCACCAGTGATCATCATATAAGTGTTACGGGTGACGCTGGTTAGTTAGTTTGCTTTTTATAGTGTCAGGGCACCCGCCGTATATAACCCAATAAAGGTTTAACCCCCTGATCGCCCGGCGGGTGATATCAATTAGGTTTTAGCATCAGAGAGGGTCTGCGTCACACCCCAGGCAGCGTCAGGTTAGTGCCAGTAACGCTAACACCCACGCATGAAGCATACACCTCCCTTAGTGGTATAGTATCTGAACAGATCAATATCTGATCTGATCAGATCTATACTAGCGTCCCCAGCAGTTTAGGGTTCCCAAAAACGCAGTGTTAGCGGGATCAGCCCAGATACCTGCTAGCACCTGCATTTTGCCCCTCCGTCCAGCCCAGGCCACCCAAGTGCAGTATCGATCGATCACTGTCACTTACAAAACACAACACACATAACTGCAGCGTTCGCAGAGACAGGCCTGATCCCTGCGACTCCAGTGCTGTAGGAGGTGATTTCACCACCACAGTTAAAAAAAAAAAAGCAAATATGCCGAAGCATTGGGGCAGCAGGGGCGGAGGAGTGATTTTGCTCCTAATGCCGCGTACATACGGTCGAAATTCCGACGGAGGCTTGCCCGTGGAAAAGTCCGACCATGTGTGTGCGGCATAACTTTTTTGCGGGAGGATGCCCCCATGCTTCGGCATATATAAATGGTGCGTGTATGCCCATCATTAGAAGTGGGTGGATGAAGGGCGGTATTCTAATGGTGGGCATACCCACCGATCAATCTCTTTTTTCATTCAGCCAACTGTAAAGGCTTTTAAAGGCTTTTAAAGGCTTTTAAAAATGTATGTAGTTTGTCGCCAATGCGCGTTTGTGCGAAATTTTAAAGCATGTCGTGTTTGGTATCTATGTACTCGGCCTCAGATCATCTTTTTTATTTCATCAAACATTTGGGCAATATAGTGTGTTTTAGTGCATTAAAATTAAAAAAAGTGTGTTTTTTCCCCAAAAAATGCGTTTGAAAAATCGCTTCGCAAATACTGTGTAGAAAAAAAAAAATGCAACACCCACCATTTTATTCTGTAGGGCCTTTGCTTTAAAAATATATATATATATATAATGTTTGGGGGTTCAACATAATTTTCTTGCAAAAAAAAATATGTTTTCATGTAAACAAAAAGTGTCAAAAAGGGCTTTGTCTTCAAGTGGTTAGAAGAGTGGATGTAAGCTTCCTAATGTTGTGTATAAAATGCCAGAACAGTTCAAAACCCCCCCAAATGACCCCATTTTAGAAAGTAGACACCCCAAGCTATATACTGAGAGGCATGTCGAGTCCATGGAATATTTTATATGTTGACACAAGTTGCGGAAAAAAGATTTTTTTTAATTTTTTTTAATTTTTTTTTGCACAAAGTTGTCACTAAATGATATATTGCTCAAACATGCCATGGGCATATGTGGAATCACACCCCAAAATACATTCTGTTGCTTCTCCTGAGTACGGGGATACCACATGTGTGAGACTTTTTGGGAGCCTAGCCGCGTACGGGACCCCAAAAACCAATCACCGCCTTCAGGCTTTCTAAGGGTGTAAATTTTTGATTTCACTTCTCACTGCCTATCACAGTTTCGGAGGCCATGGAATGCCCAGATGGCACAAAACCCCCCCAAATGACCCCATTTTGGAAAGTAGACACCCCAAGCTATTTGCTGAGAGGTATTGTGAGTATTTTGCCGATCTCGCTTTTTGTCACAAAGTTTTGAAAATTTAAAAAAAAAAGAAAAAAAAAAATATTTCCTTCTTCATTTTCAAAAACAAATGAGAGCTGTAAAATACTCACCATGCCTCTCAGCAAACAGCTTGGGGTGTCTACTGTCCAAAATGGGGTCATTTGGGGGGGGTTTGTGCTATTTTGGCATTTTATGGCCTTCGAAACTGTGATAGGTAGTGAGGAGTCTAATCAAAAATTTGTGCCTAGAAATCCTGAAGGCGGTGCTTGGTTTTCGGGGTCCCGTACGCGGCTAGGCTCCTAAAAAGTCCCACACATGTGGTATCCCCGTACTCAGGAGAAGCAGCAAAATGTATTTTGGGGTGCAATTTCACATATAACCATGGCATGTGTGAGCAATATATCATTTAGTGACAACTTTTTGTAATTTATTTTTTATTTTATTTTTTTTGTCATTATTCAATCACTTGGGAAAAAAAAAAAAATATTCAATGGGCTCAACATGCCTCTCAGCAATTTCCTTGGGGTGTCTACTTTCCAAAATGGGGTCATTTGGGGGGGGTTTGTACTGCCCTGCCATTTTAGCACCTCAAGAAATGAGATAGGCAGTCATAAATTTAAAGCTGTGTAAATTCCAGAAAATGTACCCTAGTTTGTAAACGCTATAACTTTTGCGCAAACCAATAAATATACGCTTATTGACATTTTTTTTACTAAAGACATGTGGCTGAATACATTTTGGCCTAAATGTATGACTAAAATTGAGTTTATTCGTTTTTCTTATAACAAAAAGTAGAAAATATCATTTTTTTTCAAAATTTTCGGTCTTTTTCCGTTTATATCGCAAAAAATAAAAATCGCAGAGGCAATCAAATACCATTAAAATAAAGCACTATTTGTGGGAAGAAAAGGACGCAAATTTCGTTTCGGTACAACATTGCATGTCCGCACAATTTACAGTTAAAGCAGCGCAGTGCAAAATTCTGAAATCACCTTTGGTCCTTTAGCTACCAAATGGTCCGGGGCTTAAGTGGTTAATGTGTTGAAAATTTTATTTTTGCCCAGATTCACCTATGTGTTCAGGAATTGCCCGGTATGGCTCCCCATGTCATTTTTTAAAGACCTAGATGTTTGCATAGGCTCCTTTCTGTGGAGGGCATCTTCTCCTAGGCTAGCCAGATCCACCTTACAGTTGCCGGGCCACTGTGGGGGCCTTGCACTCCCCAACTACCTGGTGTATTTCTGGGCAGCAATTCTGGTTACTGTGAGGTGGTGGTTTGAGCAATCCAGGATGAATGCGGCCACTTGTTTGGAAGCTGCCATACTGGGGTCGCTCAAAGAACTGGGGAATCTGGACTATAGGGGAAGTGCTGCATATCCTTCACTACCGGCTCCTACCAAGACGACCCTTAGAGTGTGGACTGTGGCTCGGAGGAGATTCCTCCGACCACATCGCTACTCTCCTTTTAGTCAACTCTGGGGTAATCTCTCCCTCCCTCACTTTAGGACGATACCTGATCCGCAGCTGTGGGCCGGATATGGGATAAAGGTCCTTCGAGATGTTATTCGGTCAGGGACTCTGATGACTTTTCAGGACTTGACTGCTAGATATGGACTCCCCAGTAGTATGCAGTTTAGATACTTTCAACTGAGGCATGCTGCTAGAGCCCAATTTCAACAGACAATTGACATGGATACTGACCCTATTGAAAGACTTCTAGCTCAGGAAAAACTTACAAAAACGCTCTCTACACTGTATCTGGCTCTCCTGAAGGTTGACTCCCCCAAGATGGACTCACTTTGGGAGAAATGGCAGGCTGATATTCCCAGCCTGGATAGGGAGACGTGGGGGGAGAGTTTTGAGGATGGAGCAAAATTAATGATATCCTCTAGAGCAGGGCTTGAAAAATGCACTTGCCCGCTCGCCAAATGCGAGCAAAAATTGCCATTGGGCGAGTGCTCAGGTGCCACACACTGGGGGGTGTCAGGCCGGCGCCCCCCCCCCGCGCCCTCCGTGACTGAAAGGAGACAGCGCCGCTGCCGCGGGTTTAACAGCAGATCGCGCGGTGACAGAACATGTCTGTTCTGTCACCGTGTGATGCTGCTGTTAAACCCGTGGCGCTGTCTCCTTTCAGTCACGGAGGAGGAGGGGAGGGGGGGCGAGCAGGTAGTGGCTTTGCAAGGGGTGGGCAGAAGGGGCGGATCCATTTACTGGAGGAAGGGGGGGCGCAGTCAGGGAGAGCAGCCGATCCCCGCCGCGCTCCCACATAACAGGAGAGCGGGACAGCTGCAGGCTTCATGTGCTTGAGCCCGCCCGTCCCGCTTCTCCCTCTGTCAGAAGCTGCGGACCGGAGACAGGGAATGAAGCAGAGCAGCACTCTGTGGTCCTTCCTCCCCACCCCCGCCTGGCAGACCCATGTAGCACACAGCCGAGTGAAGTGTTTTGGCTGTGTGCTGGGTCTGATAGCCGGAAACTGCACTGTGATGCACCGCTGAGGTACTGAATGGGGAGGGGGAGTTGCACTGAGGGGGGTTTGCACTGGGGGGTCTTGCACTGGGGGGTTTGCACTGAGAGGGTCTTGCACTGGGGGGGTTTACACTGGGGGGTCAGCACTGAGGGTCTTGCACTGGGGGGGTCTTGCACTGAGGGGGGTCTGCACTGAGTGGGGTGTCTGCACTGAAGGGGGGATGTGAACTGAAGGGGGTCTTTGTAACATGCAGGGGGTCCAGAGCTGTGGGGGCTGTATAATGTAAAGGGGTCCAGTGATGCAGGGTGCTGTGTAATGTAAAGGGGTCCAGTGATGCAGGGGGCTGTGTAATGTAAAGGGGTCCAGAGGTGAAGGGGGCTGTGTAATGTAAAGGGGTCCAGAGGTGCTGTGTAATGTAAAGGGGTCTAGAGGTGAAGGGGGCTGTGTAATGTAAAGGGGTCCAGAGGGGCTGTGTAATGTAAAGGGGTCCAGAGGGGCTGTGTAATGTAAAGGGGTGCAGGGGGGCTGTGTAATGTAAAAGGATCCAGAGGTGCAGGGGGCTGTGTGATGTAAAGGGGTCCAGTGGTGCAAGGGGCTGTGTAATGTAAAGGGGTCCAGTGATGCAGGGTGCTGTGTAATGTAAAGGGGTCCAGAGGTGCAGGGTGCTGTGTAATGTAAAGGGGTCCAGTGGTGCAAGGGGCTGTGGGGACACTGATGTATGGGGGGGCTCTCTGGGGACACTGATGTATGGGGGGGCTCTCTGGGGACACTGATGTATGGGGGGGCTCTCTGGGGACACTGATGTAAAGGGGGGCTCTCTGGGGACCCCGATATTAATGCTATTGCTGTTATGTTTAAATTGAATAAAGCTATGTTATAATTGCATTTTTTTTATATTTTGGATTCTTTATTCTTAAGAAAAATGTAATTTCATAAGCTTTAAGGGGGCGGGGTTGGGGGATGGACCTGGGAAAGGTTTGGTGGGGCAACTAGTGGAGAGTAAGGTTTTTGCCTGGCTAGTAGGTCTAGACTTGAAATTTTAAGCCCTGCTCTAGAGATAAGCTGTTGCACACTAAATTTATGCATCGTGTATACTACACACCTCAGAGGCTGCACCGGATATACCCTAACAGATCCCCTAACTGCCCTAAATGCCGATCTCCGGATAGCACATTTCTCCATATGTTCTGGTCCTGTCCCTCAGTGGGGGCCTTCTGGGTGGAGGTCTTTAAATGTATCAATATAGGCCTTTCCTTGTCCATCCCGGTGTCACCCGAGCTTGCTTTTCTAGGAATACACGATGATGACCAACGACCTTGCTACACGAAATTGCTGGTGCCCATGCTACTATTCTATGCTAAAAAGGAAATTCATCAGAAATGGTCCTCTCCCTGTCCTCCCAAGATTGCCGCTTGGGAGTCTTCCTCTTAATGCAATAATGCCATTATATAAGTTGACTTACATTAGTAGGGGATGTCCTCAGAAATTTGACCGGTTGTGGTTCCCTTGGACACAATCACTTTAGTCCAGATTCCTGGTGGATGGAAGCTGCCCTAAGCTGTTTACCTTGGATATTGGGGGTGGGACAGGGCTCAGATATGGTATTTGCTTATTGTGTCCGAATGGATTTTGTCTCCCCGATTACCCTTCTTTATTTGTTGATGCACTACTTGTAACTATGCTTTGTATGCCTATTACTTGTTCTTGATGTCTTCTCAATAAAGACCAACCTTATTGATAAAAAAATAAAAAATTGTCTGAACGCATCGGTCAGACGGCCACCTTCTCCACCGCTCCTTCTGCTACTGACCGAAGCCTCAGCAACTCGTTGTCCAGGACCAGGAGTTTGTAACCTCCCAGTCTCTGGGAACGCGTTGCACAGACCTTTCTGCGAGGCCTCCTGGAGATGTCTCATCCTCTGCGACGGCAAAATAAGGTCCGTAACCTTACCCTTGTACCGTGGTTCAAGGAGATTGGCCAGCCAGTAATGGTCCCTCTTCTTGATCCGAAGAATACGAGGATCCTTCCGCAGACTTTGCAGGATCAGGGAGGCCATGCAGCATAGGTTAGCTGAGGCATTCGGTCCGGAGTCCTCTGGATCACTAAGGATCACTCCCAGCCACGTATAAGTCCACGGGTTTCTTGGAACTGTAAATCATCCCTAAAAGACTGCTGCTGTTGATGCTGAGTGCCAGGCTCCACCGCCATGCTGACACAATCCTCCTCGTCCTCTTCCTGTGTGATGGGTGGGACAGAAGGAACACTGTCTGGGTAAAGGGGGCCTTGAGAGGAAAGGAAGTCCTCCTCTTCCTGCCTCTGTTCTGCCTCAAGTGCCCTGTCCATTATTCCACGCAGCGTATGCTCCAACAGGTGGACAAGAGGTACAGTGTCACTGATGCATGCACTGTCACTGCTCACCATCCTCATGGCCTCCTCAAATGGTGCCAGGACAGTGCATGCATCCCTGATCATGCCCCACTGTCGTGGTGAAAAAAACCTGAGCTCCCCTGACCCTGTCCTGGTGCCGTAGTCGCACAGGTACTCATTGATCGCCCTCTGCTGCATGTGCAGCCACTGCAGCATGGCCAACGTTGAGTTCCACCTGGTGGGCATGTCACATATAAGGCGGTTCTTGGGCAGGTTCAACTCCTTTTGCAGCTCAGCCAGCCGAGCACTGGCATTATATGATCTGCGTAAATGCACACAGACTTTCCTGGCCTCAGGACATCCTGTAAGCCTGGGTACCTGCCCAAGAACCGCTGCACCACCAAGTTAAGGACGTGAGCCACACAGGGCACATGGGTCAGTTGTCCCTGTCGGAGGGCGGAGAGGAGGTTGGTGCCATTCCTGGCTTAAGCTGGTGTGGCGTCAACCACCTCTCAGCCTGCCCCTGCAGAGCTGACAGAACCTCTGCCCCAGTGTGGCTCCTGTCCCCCAAACACACCAGCGCAAGCACGGCATGGCATCTTTTTGCCTGCGTACTTGTGTAACCCCTTGAACGCCTACGGAGCATCGCTGGTTCCGAGGACAAAGCACAAAGAAGAGGCCATGGAGGAAGAAGAAGAGGAGGGGGCTGAGGAGAGAGGTGTGTCACAACCAGTAGTAGCATTTTGGAGGCGTGGTGGCGGAACAACCTCCAACACTACTGCACCTTGTCCTGCACCCTCCAACCCTCAGGCATGATCTGGATTTGAACTGCTTCTTGACCAATTTCTGACCACTCTTGCCCTATTTTTATGAACCATTAAGGCCCCACTCTTTTACTATCACCCGCCCCCATTTTAAATGTTATTATTGTAACATTTTAATATTTTTCTAACAATTTTTCTAATATTCCTCTAATACATCTTAATTTTTATATAGTTTTATATTTTTAATCATATTTTAATCATATAAAATGCTGCGCCTCTGCACACAAATTTAATCGGATTTTTTCATAATTAATTAATTTACATATTATTATTATTAGTAGCAATTAATTGGGAATTTATATCATCTTTAAAACCCATTAATTTTGCCTCTGTTAAGTATATATATACCCTCTGACTCATACTAATTTTAAAAGCAACAATATATATATATATTAGATATCATGACTAATATTTAACCTTGTATGGTTTTTAATCCAAGTCCATTTAGTTTTATGCACACATCATGATGGGAGAATACACCAAATAAACAATTAAATAATGGTTTAGTACTCATTAGATTTTAAAACATGTTTCAAAACACATTACACAGAGTTGCTCATTTGTATGTATATATAACTAGCACATCGCATTCTGCGGATATACGGCCACAATTAAAATCTGACCGAATCAAAGCACTGTTTACTGTGTACTAATATCAGGTTATGGACTTCTGTCCTCAAAAACACACCAAAGATGGCCACCGGGCATCTGGTGTTAGCTATGAATATCAGGTTATGGACTTCTGTCCTCAAAAACACACCAAAGATGGCCACCGGATATCTGGTGTTAGCTATGGACTTCAGTCCTCAAAAGCACACACAAAATGGCCGCAGTAATAAGCACATAAACTAGGCTTCGGTCTTCAAAATCTAACACAAAATGGCCACCGCTAATTAACATAGTGCACAATCTGCTATTTAAGGGAAGTGTAGTAGACATACAGCACACTCCAGATGAAGTCAGACCAGACGAAACCGGTAGAGTGCACAAGCTGAATGTCACAAACACTTCCAGGATCTGTCAGCATTTGTCTCTTACATTAAGGTGACCAGATTTTTTAAATGAAATCCGGGGATATATTTATTTTTTCCCTACCGTGTTTCCCCCGAAAATAGGACTTAGCGTTATTTTCCAGAAGGGCTGCAATATAAGCCCTACCCCGAAAATAAGCCCTAGTTTAGAATGCTTGTAAAATCCTATAACCCACTCTATTACAGTAGTATATAATGTACAATGTGTGTGTTTCTGTAATATATTTGCGGGATAGAGAGCTCCGGCGGGTCACAGAAGCGCAGATCAGCTCTATAACGAAGGTATTTGGCACAATTATATTACAGAAACACACACATTGTGCATTATATACTACTGTAATCGAGTGGATTATAGGATTTTACAAGCATTTTAACTCAGTTCACACTGGGGATTCCTGTCAGGCAAGGAGAGAGAGGGGGAGAGAAGACAGCACATTACATGGTAAGACCTACCCCGAAAATAAGCCCTACTGTGTCTTTTGTTGCCAAAATTCTTATAAGACCCGGGCTTATTTTCGGGGAAACACAGTAGTAATGGCGGCAATCAGCGACTCTCTGCCCGTCGCCGCCCGCCTCACAGCCTGTCAAGACTTACTCTCCGGGCCCCGGCTACTATTGGGTGGGGTGCAGAGGAAGATCACTCTGCCAGGGAAGGCAAGGAGATAAGCAGGCAGGTGGCTGGCCGGTACTTGAGCCAAGGCAGAAGAACATGCGAGCGGAGCTGGATGGGCATGCACCCGAAACTGAAGAAATATTCCCTCCACTCCAACCAGCACATGATCATCAGAAAGGGGCACAGATAATGGAAAAAAATACACCCCCCTAAGCTAGTAGGACTGGCAGAGCAGGGGGTGTAATTCAGATTATTTTTTTTTTCATTCTGCACTGACTGTCTTTGAAATTGCCCCAGCCCCTGTTCAAATCCAATCCGGGGACAAAACTGGGGACAGACTTGGTCCGGGGACAGTGTCCTCAATCTGGGGACTGTCCCCTGAAACTGGGGATGTCTGGTCACCCTATCTTACATGCCTGTTTGATACAGCTTAAATGTGAGTAATATTGCTATAAGTTCAATAAAAGTGTTTTTATTACGGAATTACACTATTTGGGATTCCTTCCTTTCCCTCTTACTCTGAGATAACACTGGGATTACCACAAAAGGACCAGGGAGACGAGACACCGCCAGAGTGCTGCACAGTGGCATATACTGTGAAAGTTTTTCACCCCAAGAGGGGGTGAACATCTGATGAGTGCGGTCTTTATTGGAGCACGTTCTGCTGTGGGCACCAGTCTTGAAGATTAAAAAAGGTCACATCACCAGGCACTGGGCACCTAGCATCTGAAAAAACGACAAAATCATTGGACAATCATATTGCTCAATCGAATCGCATGAGGTTGCATTTGCACCTTATTGCATAGTCGCTCAACCAAATCGCATGAGGTTGCATCTGCACTTTTCTGCATAGTCGCAAAATTGTTTGCCTAGCAAAGTTGCTGGGCATCTAGCATCAATTCATTGGACAATCACATCAATTTGCACAATTCTGCATTATTTTTTTTTGGCATTTTTTTGCACTTTATCGCTAGTCGCAGGACATTTTTGCATGCATCATTAATTTATTACTATCACGGTTTTATACATTGGTTTAATTTTTTTTCACTGTTATCACCTTTAATTGTTCACAATATTTTATTCATTTCATTATTTTATTTTTTATATATATTATTTTATGCTCATCATTATTTATATCTGCATCAATCTATATTTATCACGTATTCATATATATTAGTGAAGCATTTAGGAGTTACACTATGGCACCAATGACACTAGTATAATATAGGGGTATTTATGTATCTATTTATATAAAATATTCACTTGCACTCTAGAGCAAGGAAGTCCATGAATTGTAATTAGCGCCAATTCTTTTTTTTCCATTTAAATTTTTTTTATTTTTCATCAGAAAAAGAAATCATTACAGAATCATAAATAATAGAGATGATTACAAATGACTCAACAAAAATCTCAGGTATTATTACCATAGAAACTTAGACAAAGTGTTATCTTAAAAACCAATACTGATAATGTTTACACAAAAAGTAATAAAATCTAGCCTCATCTTGGTCATGTATATAATCAAGTAAACTTATATACTGATAATAACTTATAGTGAGGAAATCTAGTTCCCACCAAAATAACTGAAACTTATGAAGGGCTCCTACTCCCCTCCCCAGCCACCCCTAACGGGAACACACTGACTGAGAAGGAGAGAGCGCCCCCTGCTCGGCCTTCCTATCTCCACCAACAAACGTCGGTAGAGACAACTGGAGAGACATAACATAAATTTTCAATTTGTACTTGCAAAAAGAAAAAACAATACTCGACCTTAGTGCGAAATCTAAGAGTTGTTCTCAGACTATTAGAGCTAAGTTCAACAGTCTAAGCCTCAATCAAGAAAAAGGAATCTGAGCCTGAAACTGTTATATTTTATCTGTTATAATAAAACAAAAAACATACTATTAAATAATAAAAGTCCATACCAAGAGAATAGAGTTATAAGATAAAAAAAAGAAAAGAAAAAAAAAGGAGGAGAAAGAAGAGAAAAAACCTCAAAGATATGAAATGAAGAGATTATAGAATGCCTACAAACCAAATATACTTTCTAAAGATTAGTGATTGGTGTTGACGACCAATTTATGTGATAAAGAAAATCCCATAAAACGCGCCCAAGGTTCTCATATGGCTTCAAAATTTGAGGTTTCGTCTAACAAGAAGCTAACCAATTTTTCTCTTTCGATAATCCAAGAAACTTTTAGTTTCATGGATAATATAGATACCGAAGGTTTCTTCCATGCCCTTGCAATTGTTAGTTTTGCTCCCGTTAAAATAAACAAAATCAGTTTACGACTGACTTTAGGAATATGAGGTAAATGTCCATTGAGTAAAGCAATTGTGGGAGATTGATGTATCGGGCAACCTGTAATATTACGTAAAATATGAAATACCTTGTTCCAAAATCCACAAATTCTTGGGCATTCCCACCATATGTGGATCATAGTACCCAGTCCCTGACATCCCCTATAACAAAGAGGTGAAACAGTGGGGTACATATCAGCCAATCTCGTGGGAACCAGATACCATCTTGTAAAAAGTTTTATATTGGCCTCTATGAGCGAAGCATTATAGAGGCCTGAAGTCGAGCAAGAGTAGCTTGCATGCCAGTCTACAATATTTCTATCAATTAGGAGTTCCTTCTCCCAGGCCAACATATATGGTAGTTTCACCAAATTGGATGCCAGTGACTTGTAGATCACAGAGATCCCCCCCCCCTTCGCTCCACGGCCCGTCCACACCAAGTTTCATAATCTGTAAAGTCTCGGGATGAATATCCAGCTTTACACTTAGAATGAATTAAATTAGCGATTTGGTGAAATCTCCGTTTTTCAGATGAAGGAAGATCAAAATTGTTCATAAAATATTCAATAGGAAAAGGGCCAGTAGAGGAAAAAAACTGACCAATGCGGTACAACCCCTTGTCATACCACCATTTAAAGGTTTGAAGATCCAAACCTTGATGAAAAAACGGATTTTTGAACACCGGGGTCAAAGGTTGAGCTTTAGAGACCAGCGAGGGAAGTTTCCGAAGTGAATCCCATAAAGATAATGATTGTGAGAGTGATGGTGATAAGATGGGAGGTCTATTTCTGGGAGGGCACCACAACAAGTGTATCAGTGATGAGGATGGAACAGCTTGATTTTCAATTGGTATCCAATCAGGAAGTTCTGTGTTAAAATATAAAACAGATAGTTGTGCCAATCGTGCTGCTTGGTAGTACCATAAGAGATTCAGAAGGCCTAACCCACCCTGTTTGGGAAGGTTGAATAAGCTTCTGTTTGAGAGTCGTGGACCTTTATTGTTCCAAATGAATTTAGTGAGCTTACTTTGAAAAGATTTCAAATGATCTCTTTTGATTGGAATAGGAAGATGTATTGCGTTTGTTAAAAATATGATTTTTATTATATTAATCAGACATAGGATACATGGGACAATTTTCCAATAGTCAGATTACCTGTCAGCATTTGGTTTAAGTAGATCTCTCAAACAAATGACAATGGGATTAGATACCATTGTTGTATTTTAGAACATTACCTGTTTTGAGATTTCTTTCAGCTCTCAAACTGAAAGAAATCACAGTTTAGATTACAGGTTCGTTTTTTGAGTAGACAATAGGTAGATAGCATTGTTGTATTCAATGCTATTGTTGAAATACATCTATGTTTTCTGTTTTGGTAACAATGGTAAACAGCCTGACACACACATAAAAGCAGTAGGCACACACACAGAACACACACCATGTTGCTGTAAGATCATGAAGAAGAACAGGACCTGATCTCCAAGAAGAATCATTGCCAATGGAGATCATGAACAAAGCGTAATCCAAGTTAAGTAACCTTTAAATGTATTTGTAGTTATAGACCATAGGCTGTTCTATTTGCTAGGCATTTTGCTTGTTATAGAAATCTGTCAGTCTTGTAGTATATTCTAGGCTTGTGCAATTCGTTTCGTAACGAATCGAAATTCGTCCGAATTTAGCAACTTTCGGACATTCGGAAGCATTCGAATTTCCGAACAGAGCAATTACGAATAAAACCGAATCCGAAATAAATTATACCGCAAAATAGCGAATGCCCGAAGGTCTTCGGCATAATTCGTTATGAAAAAAGTTACGAATGTACGAATCCATTCGAAGCACAATAACACTCACTCTGCTCTCTGCTTCTCCCTCACCATGCTGAACTCCCTCTCAAAATGGTGTACAGGGGGCGGAGGCTATAGCCGCATGAAAAAACGAAAGTAAAATACGAGATTTCGAATCCATTCGAAGCACAATAACACTCACTCTGCTCTGCTCTCTGCTTCTCCCTCACCGTGCTGAACCCTCTCAAAATGGTGTACAGGGGCAGAGCCTATAGCCGCATGTAAAAAACAAAAGTAAAATACGAGATTTCGAATCGTTACAAATAACCGCTATGTATTTAGAAAAGTACAAATCCATTCGAAGCACATTAGGCATAATAGGCAGCGTCGTTGTGAGAGAGAGACACGGAAAATTACGAATCAACGAACCCAAAAAAAGTTACGAAAGTAGGAGTTGTGTCCAGAATCAACGAAAAACAACGTACTCTACCGAAAGTACGAATTATAAAGCAACAAAAAATTCAACGAAAAATGTCGCTTGCAAAAATACGAATGAGTCCGAACACGAAAAATCCCGTCTAGCAAAATTACGAATGATTACGAATCAACAGGACCGGAAAGAAACGAACCGAAACGGAACAAATTTTTCCGTTGTGCACAAGTCTAGTATATTCCTAATATTGTAATAGTTTTGTATGTACAGCATCTTGTATAGTAAAAGCACATTTACACACTGCAGAAGTCTCAGCTTCCTTGTTATACCACAGAGTAACCTTGCTAGATAGACGCAAGCGAAACATTTGGGGGCTCGGCCGGAATTTGTGCAATAATTCAATTGAAGCAGACTTGTTTTTCTGTAGTGTGTTGTGTAGCTTGTGCTAGGTAAAATGCTGCGTAAGCTGTTTAGGAAAAGCAAGGCTGCAGAGGGTTCTGGTGACCTGAAGAAAGTGTGCAGCTTACCTATCTGGGCCAGAAATAATGAGTGGGAGCCTCTTGCTAATGCATTTGTGAAGTATGCTTCTCCCTTGAAGCTGACTTGGGGTGATAAAGTCTCAGATCATTTTGTAGATTTTAGCCTTAAGGGGTTGGATTTAAGTAAGAAAGAGAAGAGGACAGTGTCCACAGTGGGTTGGTACTTCCTCCATGCTCTCTATACTGAATCACATAGAAGGGAGAAGGCAGAGGCAGAAGTTAAGGTATTAAAAGACCAGCTAGCAGTTGCTTCAGAGTGTGTACGTTCAACCGCTATTCGGGCTGATGATTTGCAAGAGCGGTGTACATCCCTCATGACCAAATCAATTAATGCCTTAAGGAAAAGGAAGGGGCGTAAACCTGTTAGTAAAGCCAGGGTACGTGCCATTGTCACATCCCAAAATTGGGATTGTGAGGATGTGTTCTCCTCAAATGATAGTGAGGATGAGGAGATAGAGTTTGATATTTCAGAGGATGATCTGCTAGTGGGAAAGAAAAAGTATGCCAGACCTCTCATTACTAAGCATAGGAAACGGCAACATGATAGAGAGGATATGGCAGATGGGGAGGTGCATTATCGCAACCCCAGAGATGTTGAATTTGAAGAAGTACGGGAGTTTTCACAAACTGAACTCCATGAGCTGGCAAAACAATACAAACAAAGGTCTGGGGAGCCCCTATTGAGTTGGCTCCTACGCTTATGGGATGAAGGGGCGGACAGTGTTGTTTTGTCAGGTAAGGAAGCAGTGGCTATGGGAGTGTTAACCCATGATCCACAATTGCGTCAGGCAATGCGAAAAGCCCGAGAGTTTAGCGTGAATTTTTCACTGTTAGACCTTGTGAGAGATGGAATAGTCCGAGTATACGCCAGTCCTACTGACCTGGAAAATACCTACTCCTGGAGATCAATGGGAGAGGGTATTTCCAGGTTACGTGAGATGGGCTGTATAACCGGATTAAATACATTTCCAGAATGGATAGGTCCAGATATGGAACCCTTTACGTCTGCTCTGCGCTCTAAGCTGATGAAGTCTGCGCCATTTAATCTCAGGGCTCCATTATTGTCTTTGTTGGGAGGCCTGGGATTAAACAGCAAGATTCATGAAGCCACAACCCTTTTAAGCCAGTTGGGGGAGATAGAGGAGACTAAAACAAAACCTGTCAGGGCAGTAGATAAGGTCAAGGCCAGACAGGAAGAATACAAGCAGAAAAGAACAGAGAAGAAACGGAATGGGGTAGAGAAGACAGAAGGTGAAGAGAAAACCAGGCTAGTTGTTTCTAGGAAAGAAATGTGGGTGGACCTATTAAAGGCAGGAGTACCTAGAGATGAGATAGATGGCATTCCTACTGCAGAAATGCTGAAGAGGTGGAAACATTTAGTAGGTAAAACTGTCAGGGTTAGAAACACTACTCCTAGTGAAGATAACATCAGCCTAGACTTAGAGGAAACAGAACAGACCCCTCCTGTTAGCCCCAAACCAATTCCCAAAAGTGAACATGAACCCAAACCCAAATCCCTTTATCCTGGGGAGGAGTTAGAGAGAATCAGAAAAGGGGATTGGGAGGTTCAATATCCTTTATGAAGGGAAGGTGAGTCTCCTGTAATAGCAGCAAGGGCAGTGACAGCAGGAGACCGACGCCCATATGCACCTGTCACTGTATGGTGGGGGAAGTCATCTTCTCCTACACATGTAATGGCTTTAATTGATAGTGGAGCTGAAGTTACACTTTTGCAAGGAAATCCTTCCCATCACAAAGGAGAATTGATTTATGTAGAAGGTTTGGGAGGGCAAACTACACCAGCAGTTAGGATACGGGTGAAATTGGCTATTGGCAAGGGATCAGGATTTATGACAAATGTTTTGATATCAGAGTTACCCGAAAATTTTATTGGGATGGATGTACTTCAAGGTCAGTCAATTCAGACTGAAAGAGGTACATTCACATTCGGGTATCCTGATAAAGCGTATCTGGTAAGGGCGGTGAAGGCTGTGGTCAGAGGTCATGCGAAATGGACCCCTGTCTACATTCCTCCACCAGAAAAGCCAGTCTGTCTCAAGCAGTACAGACTTCCTGGAGGCCACAAAGAAATTGGGGAGACTATTCAAGAACTGTTGAGAGTAGGGATCCTTAGACCTGCTGTAATTCCTTTCTCGTCTCCGGTGTTCCCAGTAAAGAAACCTGATGGGACATATAGAATGACTGTGGATTACAGAGGTCTAAACAAAGTGGCACCTCCATTGAAGTCAGCTGTACCAGATATGATCTCAATTGTTGAGAAAATTGCTAAAGATGCAGGAGAATATCATGCTGTGATAGACCTGGCTAATGCTTTCTTTTCAATTTTGATAGACCCAGATTGTCAAGACCAGTTTGCTCTGGTGTGGGACGGCCGCCAGTACACTTTCACTGTCCTTCCGCAAGGCTATCTTCATTCTCCAACGATTTGTCATGGACTGATTGCCCGAGATTTAAGTACCCTGAATTTGAAAGTCGCTGTGTTTCACTACATTGATGACATCATGATCTCTGGGACAAAAGAAGATGTAACTGAAGCACTGCACCTGCTGATACAGCACTTGGAGAACAGAGGATGGGCTATCAACAGAGACAAAGTCCAAGGACCTGCCACAGAGGTGAAATTCCTAGGAATGATGTGGACTGGGCCACAGAGGAAGATTCCAGAGACAGTTGTGCAAACTATCCAGGCGCTGTCGCCCCCTACTACCAAAAAGGAGGCACAGAAGTTCCTGCAGGAGTCCGGAATCGGAGGGTCCAGTCAGTATGCAGAGTTGAAAGCTGTAGTAATGACTCTTCAGGAGGATCCTTCTTCCCATGTCACTATCTACACTGACAGCTGGGCGGTTTTTAAAGGACTGACAACTTGGATGCCCACGTGGAAGCCCAATGAATGGATGATTCATGGAAAGGTGGTGTGGGGAGGCAAGGAAGTCTGGGACTACATCTGGAAGGAAGCTCACTCCCGCACCATAAAAGTGGGGCATGTTGATGCACATGTGCCCCTAGTACCAGACTTTGAGAACTATAACAGAGTTGCAGATGAAATCGCAAAAGTGAAGGCAGTTGTGCCAATTGATCCTGTTTTGATGAACTTGGCCAACTGGGCCCACAAACAATCTGGACATTTGGGGCAGAAAGCAACATATGAATGGGGACAGCAGAGAGGATTGCCTATATCCATGGACATGATAAAGACTGTAATAGGGAACTGTACAGTGTGTGGAGAAGTGCGACAATGGCCATTGCAAAAGTACTCCACTGGGTCGATTAAGAGGGGTGAGAGGCCTGCAGAGATCTGGCAGATTGACTTCATCGGTCCCCTGCCCCGGGGAAACAATGGACTGAGATATTGTTGCACTGCGGTGGACACCTATTCAGGACTTATGCTTGTTCATCCTTGCAAACGTGCAGATCAAGCCGCAACGCTTCAACTGCTTCAGAAACTTGTCGTTGCTTATGGCTGTCCCAAACAAGTCCAAAGTGATAATGGCTCACACTTCACCGGATTAACAGTACAGCAGTGGGCCAAAGATTCTGGAGTGTACTGGTTGTGCCACATCCCATACCATCCACAGGCAGCTGGTTTGATTGAAAGATACAACGGGCTATTGAAGGACCAGATAAGCAAAATTACACCCACACATACACTAAGGGGGTGGGATCGGGTCCTCACACAGGCAGTCATGTTGTTAAATTCTAGGCCAATAGCCAAAAGCACACCATATGAGAGGATGGTAGGGGCTGAGGCACAGATTCCACAGCTGGAGTGCAGAGTTCAGTATTTATGTAAGGTTCCTGAAAGAACAGGGTTTAACAGATACCATGTTACTGCTTCCCATGACATAGAAACCAAGAGTGACGTATCTGAAGCTGAAGCCTATCTAGGAATGAGAGGGAATCTGGCAGGAAGGTTTGAAGTTATATTTACATTGGCAGATGAGCTTCAAGACAGTGGCTGGGACTCTGACTGGTTAGTCGATACTTCTCAGCAAGAGTGGAAAGTGAGGCTACATAACATCAAACCTTCCAAAATAAACAGCAGTGATTTTCTGGGAAATATCAGTATATTTCCTCTCCTCCCTATTGATGTTCTTTGGGAGGGTCAGAGGTGCATACAGGCAGGTGGCAAAGTATTGGTCAGATATCCAGGCAAGAAGCCATTTAGAGGAGAGATTGTAGCTGAAGGGCCAGGATCTACTGTTTATGTATTGTTAGAAGGAACAGATAATCCGCTTTGTTTTCCACTCCACAGGCTGTCTCCGATTTGATCCATAGGAAGACCAGAGAAAAGTGGTTACATGATGGAAAGAATGACGGAAGATCGCAAGAGCTGTGGAGAACAAGGCCTTTTTGATGTATTCCAAGCCTGGACTTGTTTCTAAAGAACTTTAGAATGGACTTTCTAATGAACTTTTATCCAAAGACTGAAACACCTTCCCAGTGACAGAAATATGGGAGGGGTTGCATTTAAGGAAAATTCATGTGTATATTGAGTTTTTAGTAATGAAGAGATCTTCTGTGTGTGGTCTGAGAGAGAAAAAATTAAAATCATAGGGGCGGAATGTATTGCGTTTGTTAAAAATATGATTTTTATTATATTAATCAGACATAGGATACATGGGACAATTTTCCAATAGTCAGATTACCTGTCAGCATTTGGTTTAAGTAGATCTCTCAAACAAATGACAATGGGATTAGATACCATTGTTGTATTTTAGAACATTACCTGTTTTGAGATTTCTTTCAGCTCTCAAACT
This sequence comes from Rana muscosa, assembly GCA_029206835.1. Classification (NCBI taxonomy): domain Eukaryota; kingdom Metazoa; phylum Chordata; class Amphibia; order Anura; family Ranidae; genus Rana; species Rana muscosa. The sequence continues at coordinate 432,398,931 of CM055120.1, read as the reverse complement.
GAAAGAAATCACAGTTTAGATTACAGGTTCGTTTTTTGAGTAGACAATAGGTAGATAGCATTGTTGTATTCAATGCTATTGTTGAAATACATCTATGTTTTCTGTTTTGGTAACAATGGTAAACAGCCTGACACACACATAAAAGCAGTAGGCTCACACACAGGAGACACACCATGTTGCTGTAAGATCATGAAGAAGAACAGGACCTGATCTCCAAGAAGAATCATTGCCAATGGAGATCATGAACAAAGCGTAATCCAAGTTAAGTAACCTTTAAATGTATTTGTAGTTATAGACCATAGGCTGTTCTATTTGCTAGGCATTTTGCTTGTTATAGAAATCTGTCAGTCTTGTAGTATATTCCTAATATTGTAATAGTTTTGTATGTACAGCATCTTGTATAGTAAAAGCACATTTACACACTGCAGAAGTCTCAGCTTCCTTGTTATACCACAGAGTAACCTTGCTAGATAGACGCAAGCGAAACAGAAGAGAACAAAATAAATATAAAAGCCTGGGCAAAAGGGTCATCTTGACTGAGTTAATCCTGCCAATCCATGAAATACTGTGCGACTCCCAATCTTTGAGATCGAGTTCGAGTTTCTTGTACATAGGAGGATAGTTAGCTTGGTATAGATTTTCAAATTTAGATGTAACATTAATTCCTAAGTACTTAATGAAAGAGCTGTTCCACTTGAATTGGTATGTTCTCTGTAAATCGGACACTATAGAATCTGGGAGAGATACGCTAAGAGCTTGAGATTTAGACATATTTACTTTGAGACCTGAAAGAGTCAAAAACGTATTAAGCAATGAGCAAATCTCCGGTAAAGAAGACCGTGGAGAAGTGACAAAAAGTAAAAGGTCATCTGCGAATAAGGCACATTTATGGGTATCTTGACCACATTGCACCCCCCCGATATTTGGATTACTACGAATGGCAATGGCTAAAGATTCGATTATAATAGCGAATATCAGGGGGGAAAGGGGGCATCCCTGATGTGTACCTCTTCCAATCTGAATAGGGTCGGAAAAAATTCCTTGTATTCTAATTCTGGCTTTAGGATTCGAATAAAGGGCTTCTAAAATTCCTAACATATTCTGACCAAATCCCCAGCGTTTGAGGACAGCGAATAGATATGTCCATGACACCAAATCGAATGCCTTCTGAAGGTCCAGTGACAGCAACATACCCTCCTGTTTATTACCTCCCTCCCAATTAGATTGTAGGATTGATACTAGGTCAACCGCTCTCCGTACCTGATCAGGACCTTGCCTACCGGGTATAAAACCGACTTGATCTTTATGAATGTAAGATCCTATAAAAGAAGCAAGTCTGTTCGCTAATATCTTGGTTAATATTTTGAGATCATTATTGATTAAGGAGATTGGTCTGTAGTTTTCTATTTGACTAGTATCTTTATCCGGTTTTGGGATCACAGAAATATAAGCCATATTTAGTTGATTATCTATCGGGGAACCATTAGTCATAAAATTAAAAAGTCTAGTCAGGTAAGGAGTTAGGATATCTGAAAATGTTTTGTAATATGGTGTGGAAAAACCATCAGGTCCAGGAGCTGTTCCCCCCTTTAAAGCTTTTATGACATCTGAAACCTCTTCATTTGAAATAGGAGCATCCAATTCCTCTTTATGAGTATCCGTTAATTTCGGAATGTGTAATTTATCCAAGAATTCCTCTAACTCGGTAGAGACAGAGAGATTTTCAGCCATATACAACTTAGAGTAAAAATCCTGGAATGCCTTAATAATATGTTGAGAATTCAAGGTAAAAGAGCCATCTGCCTGTTTAATCTTTGGGGGAGCTTGTGAACGGAATCTGGGTGAAAGTTTACGTGCCAACATAGGACCCAACTTGTCTCTCATCTGGTAAAATTTTGCCCCAGACCATTTAATGGATTTTTCAGCTTTTGCCGTTAGAGCCAAGTTAAGAGCAACTCGTGCTGCATCCAATGTGGATATAGGTACACTAGAAGGACTTCTCTTATGTTTTTTGCACAACTCAGCGAACTCGTTCTCCAATCTCTCAATCTCGACCACCCTCTCTCTCTTCTTCCTGGCCGCTATCTGGATCAACTTGCCTCTAATAGTAACCTTATGTGCTGCCCATAAAGTTTCTGGAGAAATCTCCCCTCCATCATTAAAGTGAAAGTAATCCTTCAAAGCTCCCTGAATTTCCGCCACTACTGCGGGATCTTTCAATAAAGACTGATTGAGAGTCCAATATGAGGTCCGTGTACTAGGGATATCCCTTCTAATGGCCAATAGAATCATCGAATGGTCTGACCAAGCAGCTTCCACTATAGAAGAAGAAAGAGCTAGTGGAATATGGTGAGTGGAGATCCAAATGTGGTCAATACAGGAATAGGACTGGTGCGGATTAGAGTAGTGTGTAAAATCTCGTTTTTTTGGGTGGAGTTCCCTCCATATATCCGTCAATCTAGATTGAAAGATTAATCGAGCAATCTGAACACTTGTTTTATTGGGCCTAACAACTTGTGATCGTAAGGGTTTGGATTTGTCCAGACCAGAATCAAAAGCTGTGTTAGAGTCCCCCCCCATAACTATGATCCCCTCCATAGACGGTCCAAGTGATTGGAACAATTGTTTAAAAAACTGCTTTTGTCCTCTGTTAGGGGCGTAGTAAGATATGAAGGTATATAGCTTATCTTCGATAGTTCCCTTAACCAATAGGAACCTTCCCTCCTGGTCTTTGAGTTCCAACTCAAGATTGAATTTGCAATTCTTAGAAAATAATATTGCTACTCCCTTGGTCTTATTTTCAGCATTAGACAAGTAAAAAAACTGGAAAATGGGCATGAAGAAACAATGGGGTGTACCGCTGAGGGAAATGGGTCTCTTGTAAGAGTACTACATCAATATGACGGGATCTATAGGCCTGGAGGGCTTTCCTTCTTTTGACTGGGGAATTTAATCCCTGGGTGTTGTGAGACACAACACGAAGGGGTAAAGAGTTAGTGTTAGTACCAGCCATGGAGCAAAAGGGGGAGAACTCCAAATAACCCACAGCCACCTACCTTTCTCCAGGGAGAACCAAGGGCATATAATGAAAGGAAAGGTCTTTCACTATGTTAGGGGAAGATATACATAGCATCACTTCGTAGGTAAATCTCAATGATATGTAGGCTGAAAAAGAAAAAAAAGTTAGAATGAAAGAAGAAGAGAAAAAAAAATAATCAAATAAAAATAGTATCAGTTGTAAAACGCAATGTAACGAAAGGCCTAAAAGTGGCCCAGAATGGGAGGAGGAGTATGGCTCCCTCCCCCCATTCAGAACAAAATAAGTAGTATAGCCCAAATGTAGGGCTATAAACCTACCCCTCAGCATGGTTTACAACCAAACCGAGCGATCGGTGGAGGCACAATGCAACAGCACCAGCCAGTGACAGCATTCAAACTAACGATGTAATATTAAATGAACGGAACCAAACATTCCTGGATTTCCAATATAACAGCAATGAAAAACAGTTTAACTATTAGATATTTTCTAAACAAGAGAGAAAAAATTATCTATTGACAATTTAGCAACAGAACTATGTGTCAAAAAGATCTGCACAGGAAATCCAAGAGTCAATGTAATGAAATGTGTTTTCTCCCAAGGAACCTACAGGGGGGAGGAAAAAGATGAAATACAGTAGAGTCATGTAAATCCTCTTCATGGAGGTATGTTGTCCTTAACTCTCTTAATTTTGGACATCTCCCAAAGTGGTGTAGTCGGGCTTGGGGGCGATTGGCGTTTAGATGACCCCTGCACAGCGGGAGAGGTATCCATATTTGAATCCATCGTAATGAGTCTCAAGTCAAGTAACAGGCGTTCTCCTTCTGGGAAATTGTGAAAAACATGTTGCTTCCCATTGTACGTAAATTTCAGGGCAAAAGGGAAGGCCCACCGGTATTTGATATCCTTTTTGGTCAGGGCTGCAAGGAGGGGTTTCAAAGATCTCCTCTTTTGGATGGTGTATGGGGATATGTCAGAAAAGATTTGAATAGAAGCACCTTGGAACTGTATCTGATCTTGTTGGCGGGATATTTTCATCACTTCTTCCTTGACAGAAAAAAAGTGAGGCTTTACTATAATGGCCCGTGGAGAGCCATCTTTCCTGAGGGGTCCCAAGGATCTATGCGCTCTATCCAATTCCAGTTTATTAGCTGGAATCGAAGGGAGTAAAGATTTAATAAAATCTTTCACAGTTGTATGAACATCAGTGATGGATTCAGGCAATCCTCTAATGTGAAAGTTTTCCCTTCTTGAACGATTCTCAAGGTCATCTATTCTTGCTTGAGCGGTATCAAGCTGATCCTGTAAAAACTGCAAGTGCTCAGAATTTTGGTTTGTCTTAGTTATAGTAAAATCCAATTTATGCTCAATATGCTCTATTCTGCTTCCCAGGTTCTGAAAGTCTGCTTTAATTTCTCCTGTGATCCTGTCAGCATTTAAAACCAACCTTTTGTCCAGCATATCAGAAATCCTGTCAAAAAGTTCAGTCATATTAAAAGACATATCAGGAGCCTGTTCAGGATGTGTATTGAGAGAGCCTATGTGAGGTAAATTTACTTCATGAGGTGGAGGTCCCTCAGATCCCACATAGTTTTCCTTTAGGTATAATTTAAGCTCAGAAGGTTGTAAGGTAGCTGAGGAGTCTAAGCTCAAAGACTGTGAGTTATATGGGAGAGTTGCAGGCTGAATAACTTGCCTGCTAGTTGAGGAGACATCATTAGCAGTCTGTATCTTGTTCTGAGGTGCGGCCGCCATTTTGGAATTCACCCGTTTTTTAGAGCGCTTGTATTTCTGTTCCTGCGCTTTTTTATATGCCTTAGCTGGCATAGGTAGGTGCCCGGCACTATTCGCTGCCTTTCCCTGTAGTTTTTAACCGCAATGTGGCTTCTTTTTCCGCCGCTATTAGTGCTGTTTAGCTAGCGCTGAGCGGAGCTCCGGTCCTAAACCTCCATCACAGGAGCTCCCGTGCATGCGCCTCTAATTAGCGCCAATTCTACACCTCCCTTCAGTTCATCCTTCCCAGCTGCCAAAAGAGTGACCCAATGGGCCGTGAAAGAAAGGTAACGTCCCTGTCCATGCCTGCTGGACCATGAGTCAGCGGTAATATGCACCTTACCGCTGACCGCCCTGTCCAGCGAGGTATGGACATTGCCTTCCACATGCCGGTAGAGAGCCGGAATCGCCTTCCGTGAGAAAAAGTGGCGTTTGGGAACCTGCCACTGAGGAACCGCACATTCCACAAACTCGCGGAATGGGGCAGAGTCTACCAACTGAAAAGGCAGCAGTTGAAGTGCTAGCAATTTAGACAAGCTAGCATTCAACCGCTGGGCATGTGGATGGCTGGGAGTGAACTTCTTTCGACGGTCCAGCAGCTGGGGCAGGGAAATTTGCCTGCTACAATCGGACGTCGGTGTACTGCTAGCAGAGTGCCCGCAAGTACTTGGCTGTGCCACACCTAACTCTACACCTTCATTCCTCTCAGTGCAGGTTTCAGAGAGGACTGAAGGTATAGTGGGGTTGGAGATCCCAGCTGATGAGGAGCAAGGAGAGGTCCGCTTTTTTCTTTGGTGTGGGTCTTTAAGGTACCCTTGCCAACGAGCTGCATGGCAGGTCAACATATGTCTGGTCAAGCATGTGGTGCCCAAGCGGCTGATGTTTTGGCCACGCGAGATACGCTTGAGACTTATGTTGCAAATAGCAGCGGTGCGATCTGATGCACTCGACTCAAAAAAGGCCCACACCAAAGAACTTTTGGAATAACGCGCAGAGGCAGCTCCCTGCACAGGCGGAGCTCTGCGGTGTGATTCAGTCGGTGTGCTGCCCTTACGCTGGCCCCCGGAGGGCATCCTGCCTCGTTGGAGATGTGCCTCCTCCTCATCCTCCTCCTCCTCCTCCTCTCTCCTATCAGGCACCCACGTGGAGTCAGTGACCTCATCATCCTCTCCCTCTTGATCACTGGAGCAAACCTGGCAGTATGCTGCAGCTGCTGGAACATGACTGCCAGATTGCTGTCCTTCTTGAGCATCCCCTCTCTCTGCGCTCACGCTACTGCCTTCCTCTAGCTGGGTATCATCATCAGACCCTTCAAAACGCTGGGCATCCTCCTGAAGCATGTACCCAACACTGTGTTCAAACAGTTTTTGGGGGACTCCTCAGGAGGACATGGTGGGTCTAGGGAAGGAGTGACTGATGATGACATTGATACGAGGGAAGAGGACGCATTGGCAGCTGCTTTGCCAGTACCCTGAGCCTGGGTGAGAGAGGATGAGGAGGATGAGGAGGGCTTGGTCATCCACTCTACCAAGTCTTCGGCATGATGCGGCTCAACACGTCCAGCTGCCGAAAATAAGGACAAGCGTGTCCCATGGCCACGTGCTGATGACAATGCACCGCGTCCACGACCAGCACTGTTGCCCCCAGACACAGAGCCTGCTTGCCCTCTTTTATTGGCTCGTGACTGTCTGCCTCTCCTTGTTGGCCTTCCAGACATTCTAATGGGTTGCAGGGAGATGGGAAAACCAGCAATACGGGGTAGCTTCAGGTGTATACTGTGCAGGAGGCACCTACACCCACTGTAACTGCTTGCAGATGCCTGTCTGTGTTACACAACAGAACAACACCACAAGCAATAAGGGGTAGCGTATACTGTGCAGGAGGCACCTACACCCACTGTAACTGCTTGCAGATGCCTGTCTGTGATACACAACAGAACAACACTACGAGCAATAAGGGGTAGCTTCAGGTGTATACTGTGCAGGAGGCACCTACACCCACTGTAACTACTTGCAGATGCCTGTCTGTGTTACACAACAGAACAACACCACGAGCAATAAGGGGTAGCGTATACTGTGCAGGAGGCACCTACACCCACTGTAACTGCTTGCAGATGCCTGTTAGTGTTACACAAAAGAAATACACCAGCAATACGGGGTAGCTTCAGGTGTATACTGTGCAGGAGGCACCTACACCCACTGTAACTGCTTGCAGATGCCTGTCTGTGTTACACAACAGATCAACACCACGAGCAATAAGGGGTAGCGTATACTGTGCAGGAGGCACCTAAACCCACTGTAACTGCTTGCAGATGCCTGTCTGTGTTACACAACAGAAAAACACCACAAGCAATAAGGGGTATGTCATGGATATGCAGTAGTGTTTGTCTGTCAGCTTACCTTCCTTCCCATGTGTTCATCTTAGAGGCCTGAGCCCTTTCACCTGGCTTCCTTTATAATCTCCTCCCAGCCAGACTCCACCCCAGGCCCTATCACAGAACACTATATTAACCTGTGCACTGCAAGCCTGCTGTGCTGATCAACGTGGTTGTTAGGCATTGTGTGTTTGGGTTCCTGCCTGCCGTGTGCTACGTCTGTCTCTCTGTTACGTTATTGGCTTGTCCCCGACCATCCCTGTCTGCTCGTGACCCTTGACCTTCGGCTCGTTCTTCGTTATCCTTGTCTGCTTGTGGCCCCTGACCTTCGGCTTGTTATTCGGTTCTCTCTATCGTGTGCTGCTGCTTCCCCTTATCCTACGGGGCGTGAGCTAGGAAACTCCAGGGGCCGCGACCTGGTCCCAGCCTGCAGCGTAACATCCTCACCACTAGAGGCCCTGGAGAAGACCAGCTGGGTCTTAGACTCCGCGCCCTGGGGAATCTTGGCTCTCGCTTCCGTTGGGATCCCGGTTGTGCTCCTCTGGTCCCGCTTTCCACAACCACCCAGTTTCCTATCCACAGAAGCCAGCCATAGGGTTCACTACCTCGCGGTGCACTCCTGTCCCCCTACGGTGTGCATCTGTCACCTGGCCACAGGTGACCCTGACAGTTTGATCAGCCATGAACCCGGCTGACATCCCGCTACCCGCGGATGATCCATTGCAGGGCATAGTTTGCAGACTTGAAACCCAGGAATCGAATCAGACTCAGGTGATGCGATTCCTCCAGGATCTGGCTTCTCGCTTCGAGCAGCTTCAGGCCTCCTTGGGAACCCTGAATCCACAACCTCAAATACAATCAGCGGCTGCACCTATTGCACCAGTCGCAGCCACACACTCACTACAACTGCCAGCTCCGTCCCGTTTCTCTGGGGACTCCAAGGCTTGCAGGGGGTTCCTTAGCCAATGCACGATTCATTTTGAGCTCCAGCCCCAAAACTTCCTGTCTGATCGGGCTAAGGTAGCCTATATCATTTCCCTCCTCTCTGGTGAAGCTTTAGCCTGGGCAGCCCCTCTGTGGGAACTGAATGATCCAGTGGTTTCTAGCCTGTCTGGCTTCTTGAAACTTTTTCGGAATATCTTCGAAGAACCGGCTCGTGTCTCTTCAGCGGCCAGCGCCCTTTTACGTCTCCGCCAAGAGTCTGCTTCTGTGGGACAGTATGCCCTTCATTTCCGCATACTGTCGGCTGAGTTGAGCTGGAACAATGAGGCCTTAGTCGCAACCTTTTTGCATGGCCTGTCTGATAGAGTGAAGGATGAATTAGCAGGAAGAACCATCCCCACTGATCTGGCCGGCGTTATCTCCTTGTGTAACCAGATCGATATTCGCTTTCAGGAGAGGACCTTAGAAAAGCAACGCCAGCACTCCTTGGTTCTTAGTCAGCCTGAGCTCCCCTCTCTTCGACCCGTAGAGCATCTCCTACCAGCTGAGGAACCCATGCAGCTGGGTCGGACCAGGTTATCCCCCGAGGAACGTGCTAGGCGCAGAACTCTTGGTCTGTGTCTTTACTGTGGGGGCAAAGGTCATTTTCGTGACACTTGCTCTCTTTGTCCAGAAAAACGTTCGGGTCCACTTCATCTGGAAAGTGGAGTATTGGACCCAGAAATATCACCTTCCCCTTCTCGTCTTATGCTTTCTGTGTTCCTTCATGTTGGTGCTTCTTCTCATTCGGTCTCAGCATATCTGGATTCCGGAGCCGCTGGTAATTTCATGGACTGGGAAATCGCATCGTCCATGAGACTTACTCTTTTGCCCCTCACCACGCCATTGGTGGTCTTGGCGATTGATGGTACTGTTCTCCCAGGGGGACCTATCCGCTTCCAGACCCTCCCTGTTAAGATGTCGGTAGGGACACTCCACCAGGAGTGGATATCCTTCCTTATCTTACCCAAGGCCTCAACGCCTATCATTTTGGGTCTCCCATGGTTACAGCTCCATTCTCCTCATGTGGACTGGACTACTGGACAGATCCTGGCTTGGGGTCCCTCCTGTTCCTCGTCCTGCCTACCCAAGGTTGCCCCCTGTGAATCTGAGCCGGTCATTCATTCCAGGTTGCATAACCATTTACATTTCTCTGTCCCTAACCACCCTTGGACGCACAGCCAGGCTAGCTTGTCTACAAGTCCTGCAGTCGCTACGTCTTGCGATGCGATTCAGGTAGTCGCTACACCTGACTCAGCTATTCACTCTGCCTCTGTACTAGTTATGCCAGTCCAGCCCATGCCCAGTGAGCCTCCTACTTTTTCTTGTTTGGGACATTCTGCTTGTCCTTCAGCTATTCAGCTTGACTCCGGCGACATGTCACCTTCTAACCAACCTGACTTCAGGGTTCCACTGACATCTGCCCAGTCTGATGGTCCTGTGCAAGATGACCAGTTCCCCTTTAAGGGTCTAGGGGACCCTCCTCAGATTCCTGTTGATCCTCTCATGCCCTTGCTTATTCCTAGAGAGCCTTTGGTCCTCAATAGATCTTCTTGTCATCTCCCTACCTCGTTTTCGGTCTCTGAGGATAATCTTAAGTACGAGGTTAGACAAGTTCTGGATTCTCGGCTCTGCAGAGGCATTCTTCAGTACCTTGTGCATTGGAGAGGTTTTGGTCCTGAGGAGGCGTCTTGGATCGCTGCATCTGATGTCGCTGCACCTCATCTGTTGAGAAGGTTTTATCAGAGATTACCCTTTAAGCCTGGGTCCAGGCGGGGGAGGGCCCATAAGAGGGAGGGTACTGTCATGGATATGCAGTAGTGTTTGTCTGTCAGCTTACCTTCCTTCCCATGTGTTCATCTTAGAGGCCTGAGCCCTTTCACCTGGCTTCCTTTATAATCTCCTCCCAGCCAGACTCCACCCCAGGCCCTATCACAGAACACTATATTAACCTGTGCACTGCAAGCCTGCTGTGCTGATCAACGTGGTTGTTAGGCATTGTGTGTTTGGGTTCCTGCCTGCCGTGTGCTACGTCTGTCTCTCTGTTACGTTATTGGCTTGTCCCCGACCATCCCTGTCTGCTCGTGACCCTTGACCTTCGGCTCGTTCTTCGTTATCCTTGTCTGCTTGTGGCCCCTGACCTTCGGCTTGTTATTCGGTTCTCTCTATCGTGTGCTGCTGCTTCCCCTTATCCTACGGGGCGTGAGCTAGGAAACTCCAGGGGCCGCGACCTGGTCCCAGCCTGCAGCGTAACATCCTCACCACTAGAGGCCCTGGAGAAGACCAGCTGGGTCTTAGACTCCGCGCCCTGGGGAATCTTGGCTCTCGCTTCCGTTGGGATCCCGGTTGTGCTCCTCTGGTCCCGCTTTCCACAACCACCCAGTTTCCTATCCACAGAAGCCAGCCATAGGGTTCACTACCTCGCGGTGCACTCCTGTCCCCCTACGGTGTGCATCTGTCACCTGGCCACAGGTGACCCTGACAGGGTAGCGTATACTGTGCAGGAGGCACCTACACCCACTGTAACTGCTTGCAGATGCCTGTCTGTGTTACACAACAGAACAACACCACGAGCAATAAGGGGTAGCGTATACTGTGCAGGAGGCACCTACACCCACTGTAACTGCTTGCAGATGCCTGTTAGTGTTACACAAAATAAATACACCAGCAATACGGGGTAGCTTCAGGTGTATACTGTGCAGGAGGCACCTACACCCACTGTAACTGCTTGCAGATGCCTGTTAGTGTTACACAAAATAAATACACCAGCAATACGGGGTAGCTTCAGGTGTATACTGTGCAGGAGGCACCTACAGTAGGTGCCGCCGATATTGTGTTTCTATCGCGCTCCCATCGCCGAGATTCTCGGCGACAGGAGTGCCGAGATGTCGGCAGCAGGGTGGCGACACGTGTCGCGCTCGCTGCAATGGCGAGGAGACGCGACACTGTATTGTGCGGGGATCCGACGCGGATTCCCGCCAATACCAGGCACTGCGTTTGGTATGAATCCTGAGCGGGAACTCCACGCCAATTTTTAAAGAAAAAACCGGCATGGGTTCCCCCTTCAGGAGCATACCAGGCCCTTGGGTCTGGTCTGGATTTGAAGGGGAACCCTACGCCGAAAAAACGGCGTGGGGGTCCCCCTCAAGATCCAAACCAGACCCTTATCCGAGCACGCAACCTGGCAGGCCTCCTGAACCGTACCAGGCCACATGCCCTCAACATGGGGGGTTTGGTGCTCTGGGGCAGGGGGGCGACCTGCGGCCCCCCCACCCCAGAGCACCCTGCCCCCATGTTGATTAGGACAGGGCCTCTTCCTGACAACCCTGGCCGTTGGTTGTCGGGGTCTGCGGGCAGGGGGCTTATCGGAATCTGGGAGCCCCCTTTAATAAGGGGGCCCCCAGATCCCGGCCCCCCACCCTATGTGAATGGGTATGGGGTACATCGTACCCCTACCCATTCACCTGGTGGAAAATAAATGGAAATAAAAACACAACACAGTTTTTAAAAGTATTTTATTGCACCGCTCCGGAGGTCTTCTTCCGACTTCGGGGGTCTCCGGTGTCGCCGCCGCGCTCTCCGGTTCTTTCTTCTGCCGGGCCTCCGCTAACTTCTTTTTAGCTCTTTTGCTAACGGAGGCTCGGTCTTCTCCGTCGCCTTCTTCTTCTTCTCCCGCTCTCCGGTTCTTCTCTCGCTCTCCGGTTCTTTCTTCCGCCGGGCCTCCGCTAACTTCTTTTTAGCTCTTTTGCTAGCAGAGGCCCGGTCTTCTCCGTCGTCTCGTCCGGCTCTCCGTTGTCCTTCTGCCGGCCCCTCCACTAACTTCTTGGTAGCTCTTTTGCTAGTGGAGGGGCCGGTCTTCTCCGTCGTCGCCGTCCGCGTCTTCTTCCCTCTTCTCCTCCTCGATGTTGACTCGTCGCTTCCTCTCGCAGTAATGGTAAATCTTCGGTCCGCAGAGATTAATATAGGCTTCACATGACGTCACAGTCACATGGTCCGGGGCACATGTGCACATGACGTCACAGTCACATGCTCCAGGGCACATGTGCACATGTGCCCCGGAGCATGTGACTATGACGTCATGGGACCATGTGACTGTGACGTCATGTGAAGCCTATATTAATCTCTGCGGACCGAAGATTTACCATTACTGCGAGAGGAAGCGACGAGTCAACATCGAGGAGGAGAAGAGGGAAGAAGACGCCGACTGCAACGACGGAGAAGACCGGCTCCTCCACTAGCAAAAGAGCTACCAAGAAGTTAGTGGAGGGGCCGGCAGAAGGACAATGGAGAGCCGGACGAGACGACGGAGAAGACCGGGCCTCTGCTAGCAAAAGAGCTAAAAAGAAGTTAGCGGAGGCCCGGCAGAAGAAAGAACCGGAGAGCGCGGCGACGACACCGGAGACCCCCGAAGTCGGAAGAAGACCTCCGGAGCGGTGCAATAAAATACTTTTAAAAACTGTGTTGTGTTTTTATTTCCATTTATTTTCCACCAGGTGAATGGGTAGGGGTACGATGTACCCCTTACTCATTCACATAGGGTGGGGGGCCGGGATCTGGGGGCCCCCTTTTTAAAGGGGGCTCCCGGATTCCGATAAGCCCCCCGCCCGCAGACCCCGACAACCAACGGCCAGGGTTGTCGGGAAGAGGCCCTGTCCTCATCAACATGGGGGCAGGGTGCTCTGGGGTGGGGGGGCCGCAGGTCGCCCCCCTGCCCCAGAGCACCAAACCCCCCATGTTGAGGGCATGTGGCCTGGTACGGTTCAGGAGGGAGGGGGGGCCGCTCTCGTCCCCCCCTCTTCCCCTGCGGCCTGCCAGGTTGCGTGCTCGGATAAGGGTCTGGTTTGGATCTTGAGGGGGACCCCCACGCCGTTTTTTCGGCGTAGGGTTCCCCTTCAAATCCAGACCAGACCCAAGGGCCTGGTATGCTCCTGGAGGGGGAACCCACGCCGTTTTTTTCTTTAAAAATTGGCGTGGAGTTCCCGCTCAGGATTCATACCAAACGCAGTGCCTGGTATTGGCGGGAATCCGCGTCGGATCCCCGCCTATCGGCAATGCGTGTCGCTCATCGTGAAAGGAACATTTTTACCTTTCCCGATGACGAGACAGCTCGGCGCTGGCTCTCGCGACGGAGCTCATAGGGTGTCAATATCGCCGCTAGAATATCTACGATATTGTGTAGATTGACACAATATCGGCGGCACCTACTGTACACCCACTGTAACTGCTTGCAGATGCCTGTCTGTGTTACACAACAGAACAACACCACGAGCAATAAGGGGTAGCTTCAGGTGTATACTGTGCAGGAGGTTTAGCAAAGAATAACACTGACACTGTCCCTGCCTAGCCTTCTCTCTCCCTGCACGCCAGCACACTGTAAATGCACAAGGTTTAGCAAAGAATATCACTGACACTGTCCCTGCCTATCCTTCTCTCTCCCTGCATGCCAACACACTGTAAATGCACAAGGTTTAGCAAAGAATATCCCTGACACTGTCCCTGCCTATCCTTCTCTCTCCCTGCACGCCAACACACTGTAAATGCACAAGGTTTAGCAAAGAATATCACTGACGATGTCCCTGCCTATCCTTCTATCTCCCTGCACGCCAACACACTGTAAATGCACAAGGTTTAGCAAAGAATATCACTGACACTGTCCCTGCCTATCCTTCTATCTCCCTGCACGCCAACACACTGTAAATGCACAAGGTTTATCAAAGAATATCACTGACGCTGTCCCTGCCTATCCTTCTCTCTCCCTGCACGCCAACACACTACACAAGGCCGCCGCGCTGGCGGCCTTTTATAGTGTGGGGCATGTACTAAACCCCCTGAGCTATAACTGGCCACAGGCATCCTGCCTGTGGCCAATTATGGCTCTTCTCGCTGCCGGCGCTGTGATTGGCCAAGCATGCGGGGTCACAGTGCATGCTTGGCCAATCACAGCGCCGGCAATGCACTGCGATGGCGCAGTATATTGTGGGCCGTTCGCGTCACACGAATTTGCCGCGAACGGCCCACAAAGTTCTGCTTTCGCCGAACAGGCGAACAGCCGATGTTTGAGTCGAACATGCGTTCGACTCGAACACCGAGCTCATCCCTAGCCACCAGTAGTGACGACTGATGAGTAAGAAGGATCGGAGGAATCCAGAATGACCTGCCATCTTGGAATCATGTCCCCAACGAAGGATCTTAGCTCTTAGCTAAGTGGGGACAAAGGTCTTACCAGGAGGACTTTCTGACTTCAGGGTGGTAGAATGGGCAACAATGTACGAGGTTGGAATGATCGGCTCAGGTTCAGGGGTGGACTCCTCGTCCAAAGTGTCAAATGACCTAGAGAGCGCATCAGCCCGACCATTGCAGGAACCAGGTTTGTATGTAATCGTGAAATTAAAATGGGAAAAGAAGAGACTCCACCTGGCCTGTCTGGGATTCAGACGTTTAGCATTCTGTAGATACTGTAAATTCTTGTGATCAGTAAAGATCGTTATGGAGTGAGGGGAACCCTCCAAGAGATGACGCCACTCCTCTAACGCCAATTTAATTGCGAGAAGTTCCCGATCACCGATGGCATAATTCCTCTCTGCCTGAGAATTGTTTTTGGAGAAGAACGCACATGGTTGACGTCTCTTCTCAAAGAATTGAAGAAACACAGCTCCCACCCCCATTGAGGAAGCATCCACTTCAATAAAAAATGCATCCCTAGGATTTGGTCTCCTCAAGAGAGGTCTAGAAACAAAGGCCGGTTTCGAGTCGTGAAGCGCAGAGACAGCTTCGGGAGGCCAGTCTTTGGCATTCGCACCCTTCTTGGTCAAAGCGATAATAGGCGCGGCAATGGAACAGTAATTCCTTATGAACTGCCTATAATAATTTGTGAAGCCAAGAAAGCGCTGTGTGGCCTTGAGACTAGCAGGAAGAGGCCAGTTGGTAATAGCCAAGACCTTCCCAGGATCCATACGAAGACCCAAACTTGAGACAAAGCACCCCAGAAACAGGACCTCAGAACATTCAAAGGAACATTTCTCAAACTTGGCATAGAGATTATTCTCTCTAAGATGCTGAAGTACAGTGCGGACATGGTTTCTGTGGACGAGCAGATTTTCCAAAAAGATCAGAATGTCATCCAGATAGATGACAACAAACTGGTACAGCAGATCCCTGAAGATTTAATTGACAAAGTTTTGAAACACGGCTGGGGCATTACACAAACCAAAAGGCATAACCAGGTATTCATAATGCCTGTCTCTAGTGTTAAATGCAGTCTTCCATTCATCACCCTCCCGTATTCGAATGAGATTGTACGCGCCTCTGAGATCCAACTTGGTGAAAATGGAGGCACCCTTCAACCTATCGAATAGCTCAGATATTAAGGGTAAGGGGTATCGATTTTTGATAGTAACCGCGTTTAAACCTCGATAGTCGATGCAGGATCTTAAGGTACCATCCTTTTTGGCAACGGAAAAGAACCCTGCCCCTGTAGGCGATGAGGATTTCCGGATGAAACCTCTCTCTAGATTCTCTGTGACATACTCAGACATGGCCTGGGTCTCTGGGATGGACAGAGGGTAGGTACGACCCCTGGGCAGAGTTGCTCCGGGGACAAAGTCAATAGCACAGTCAAAAGACCTGTGGGGAGGAAGCACCTCAGCTGATTTCTTACAGAACACATCCCGGTAATCGCTGTATGCAGGGGGAAGATCAGAAGATACAGAAGTGGTAGCAACCGGAAGTCTCTCCTTGGGGGCCACCTTGAGAAGACATGACGAGAAACATGAGGGACCCCAAGCCAGGATCTGCCCAGAGACCCAGTTTACATGTGGAGAGTGGAGCTGTAGCCAAGGAAGGCCTAATACAATGGGGGTAGAGGCCTTGGGTAGAATGAGAAAGGATATCCACTCCTGGTGGAGAATCCCTACCGACATCCTAATAGGTAGCGCCTGGAAGCGAATAGGGTCCTCTGGGAGAACAGTGCCATCAATTGCCGAGACTACTAATGGCGTAGTGAGAGGTGAAATGGTAAGCTTCATAGAAGAAGCAGTTCTCCAATCCATAAAATTGCCAGCAGCCCCGGAATCCAGATATGCAAGGGTTGATTGAGGAGAAGTGCCTACATGAAGGAACACCAGCAGGAGAAGACGAGAAGGTGATGTTTCTGGGTCCAATACTCCACCTTCCAAATGTATTAGACCCGAGCATTTCCCAGACGAAGCGAGCAGAAGTCACGAAAATTACCCTTGCCCCCACAATAGAGACACAAGCCCAGAGTTCTGCGCCTAGCACGTTCTTCGGGGGTTAGTCTGGTCCGGCCCAGCTGCATAGGTTTCTCAGCAGGCAGAAGATGCTCCGCGGGACAAAGGGAGGGGATCTCAGACTGGCTAGGGCCCAGGGAGTGCTGGCGTCTCTTTTCTAGGGACCTCTCCTGAAAACGAATCTCGATCTGATTGCACAAAGAAATTACATCATCCAGACCGGTGGGGATGGCTCTTCCCGCTAATTCGTCTTTCACTCGGTCAGAGAGGCCATGTAAAAAGGTAGCGACCAGGGCCTCATTGTTCCAGCTCAATTCAGCTGTGTGGATACGGAACTGAAGAGCATATTGTCCCACTGGACAAGATTCTTGGCGAAGACGTAAGAGAGCACTAGCCGCTGAAGAAGCCCGGCCGGCTCCTCGAAGATGTTACGAAAGAGTTTCAAGAAGTCAGACAGGCTGGAAACCACCGGGTCATTCTTCTCCCACAGGGGGGCAGCCCAGGCTAAAGCTTCACCGGAGAGGAGGGAAATGATATAGGCTACCTTAGCCCGATCAGACAGGAAGTTTTGAGGCTGAAGCTCAAAATGAATCGTGCATTGGCTGAGAAACCCCCTGCAGGCCTTGGGGTCCCCAGAGAAACGTAACGGAGCTGGCAGTTGTAGTGAGTGTGTGGCTGCGACTTGTGCGATAGGTGCAGCCGCTGGTTGTACTTGAGGTTGCAGATTCGGGATTCCCAAGGAGGCCTGGAGCTGCTCGAAGCGGGAAGCCAGATCCTGGAGGAATCGCATCACCTGAGTCTGATTCGATTCCTGGGTCTCAAGTCTGCGGACTATGCCCTGCAATGGATCATCTGCGGGGAGCGGCACATCAGCCGGGTCCATGGCTGATCAAACTGTCAGGTCACCTGTGGCCAGATGACAGATGCACACCGTTGGGGGTAAGGAGTGCACCACAAGGTAGTGAACCCTATGGCTGACTGCTGCGGATGGGAAACTGGGTGGTTGTGGAAAGCAGGACCAGTGGAGCACAACAGGGATCCACAGGGAGCTAGAGCCTAAGATTCCCCAGGGCGTGGAGTCTAAGATCCAGCAGGTTTTCACCAGAGCCTCTAGTGGTGAGGATGGCCTACGCGGCCCCCAGAGTCCCCTAGCTCACGCTCCGTATGGTAAAGAGGATAGAGGGGAATCAGCAGCACAGGATCAGCAAGGCAGACTTGCAGTGCACAGGTTAATATAGAGTTCTGTGATAGGGCCTGGGGTGGAGCCAGGCTGGGAGGAGAGATTATAAAAGCAGCCAGGTGAAAGAGTCTGGCCTCTAAGGTGAACACCAGAGGAGGAAGGTAAGATGGCAGACAAACATTACTGCATATCCATGACAATGTGTTAGTGGCAGGTTTAAATAGGCCAGGGGGGCGCCAACATCTGTCACGTTGTGCGTGTGCATCTGCGTGCACCCCCGTCACGCACCTACGTGCGCGCATGCGCACAGGGATTCGTCTGGTGCAACCATGACGAGTGCTGGCAGGATTGCCCATTCTCTGGCCATTTCCCTGACAGTGCCTCCCCCCCAATGGACAGCCTCCTGATTGCCTAATCGAGCCCATCTTTCAGGGGGAACAGACCCGAAATCTTTGTAAAAGTCTAGAAGCGTATATATTGCCTGCAGGTTCCCAATAATTCTCTTTTGCTGAGTACCCTTTCCATTTAATGAGAAACTGAATTGTCCTACCTCTCATATGACAGTCCAGGGTGGCTTCTACTTCAAACTCTGTTTCATCTCCCACTGAGACTGGAGGCGTGGAACTTCTTCTCTCCCTAGGAATAACAGATTCAGGCAGAGAAACATGGGACACTGAATGAATTCTATAGGAACTTGGTAGTGCCAGTTCGAATGCCACCGGGTTAGCCTCTCGTTTTATCTCAAATGGGCCGATACATTTTGGTCCCAAATCCTGGGAGGGGCAAAGAAGCCTGTGATTTGCAGAAGAGAGCCATACTTTATCTCCAACCTTAAAGATAGGATTCCCTTTCTTCTTTTTATCGTATTGTTTCTTAGAGCTCTCTTGGGCCTTTTGCATGGTTACCTGGATGGTTTGGTAGTTAGCCTGGATGGAATTTATCCTGTCTTGAACTGCTGGGACTGAGGCTTCCGGAATGACATTAGGCAGGAATGAGGGATGGAACCCATAATTAGCCCAGAAAGGTGACTGGTTAGTGGTTGTATGCACTGAATTATTGTATGCAAACTCCGCACACGGGAGTAAAGAGATCCAATCGTCCTGGGAAAAAGAGCTGAAGATAGGCACACTTCAATTGACAGCATTTTACAGAGTTCTCCCCAGAACCTGGAGGTAAATTGTACCCCTCTATCGAACACAATGTTATCAGGTAGGCCATGTAGTCTGACTATCTCCTTTATAAAAAAAATTGCCATGTCTGCAGCAGATAGTGTACCTATCATGGGCAAAAAGTGTGCCATCTTGGACAGTCGGTCCACTACTACCAGGATAGTTGTGCACTCTTCTGAGGGAGGTAGATCTATTATGAAGTCCATAGATAATTTTCTCCATGGTTGTTCCAGCACTGGCAGTGGTCGTAACAAACCCCAAGATTTAACGTTGGACCCCTTGTTTCACTGGCAGGTAGTGCAGGAGTTAACATACTCCCTGCAGTAAGATTTTAAAGTAGGCCACCAAAAAAATCGTTGGATAAGTTCCATTGTTTTTCGCACCCCGAAGTGGCCGGCAAGTTGGTGATCATGGAATATCTTTAAGACCTGGATTCTAGCTTTCTGTGGAACAAAATTTTTATCTTGGTACCAAAGGAACTCTTCCTGGTTTCTTAAGGAGGATGCCTCTGGTTCTGAGCATTGGAAGGATGCCTGTTCAAATGAAGCCTTAAGATCAGATTGGATCATGAGAAAGTTTTGTGGCGACAAGATTGTGCTGGGAGCTGTCTCTTTAGGAGCTGTCTCTTTAGGAGCATCAGGAAACATCCAGGATAGAGTGTCAGCTTTCCTATTCTTGAACCCAGGGTGGTATGTGTTGCGAAAGTTGAACCTAAAAAAAGAACAGAGCCCATCGAGCTTGTCTGGATCTTAGGCATTTAGCAGTGTGAAGGTATTCTAGGTTCCTGTGATCCGTGAATATAATAATAGGGTGGGTGGCACCTTCAAGAAGATATCTCCAATCCTCCAAGGCTGTGTAGCGATACCCCCAGACTAAGGGAGCCGCTGGTTTGCTTTTGGGCCCTGTACACAGCACAGCCAACCCCCGGCAATCTACTCAGCTCTTCTCTGGCACAGCTAGTCTAGGGGTGGTATTTCTATATAGCTCTATAACAGTTGTAGGATTAGGGGTTGTTAGCTCTCGTAGTAGATGCGTTTTTTCAGTGATGCAAGCCAGTCAGGAACTCTGTTTAATGAAACATGGAGGGGGAGATTTGGGACTTCTGCCCCTGATGAGTGTCTCATACACGAAACGCGTTGGACATTCTGGGATGCTATCGTATGCCTGTATTTAACCTCTAATTCTGAGTAATGGGGACACAGATCCATGCCCCCAACCA
This sequence comes from Rana muscosa, assembly GCA_029206835.1. Lineage (NCBI taxonomy): Eukaryota > Metazoa > Chordata > Amphibia > Anura > Ranidae > Rana > Rana muscosa. Next base: position 432,378,952 of record CM055120.1, on the reverse strand, counting down.
ATCATCAATTTTGTATATATTATGTCTATGCATTATGGTCTTATTGCTTTTTATGTATTTTTATCTGCTATGTGCTGTCCTTATGATATATGTACATATATTAATTTTTTGGAATGTATTTGCTATCATTCAGACCACTAAGTGGCACCTGGCTACCATACACATGTACTCACCACTATACCCATTTCTGGGTTGGAACACAAGTAAGCCATTACAAGGTTAAATCTACCCATTGCCTTGATAGTTACCTCTGTTTTGATTGTTACTCTTGGTGGTTGTACACTCTATAACATTAAGGTATTGTCTACCCTTTAGACTCCCCTGGGCAAATCACCACTGGTCCACCTTTTTGTCCATCTATGAACACCTGCAGCTGCTTTCTGGGAAGTCCTCTTAGGCGCGCCCTGCCATCGCGCGGCCGTATTTCTACCTCAGCTCCCGGGACAGACTTTTTTGGCCTTGGCTCCATACTCACCATGCCCCATCTCACTTTTGTGCATGTAAGTACTCAGGGTGGGCTGCAACGACCCTTCCTTGATGTCTTCAACCTTAAACCATGTTAATTGACCATATCCCATTATACCTTTTTAGATACCCTTGAGCATCTGCCCCTGATGAGTGTCTCATACACGAAACGCGTCGGGCATTCTGGGATGCTATCGTATGCCTGTATTCAACCTCTAATTCTGGGTAATGGGGACACAGATCCATGCCCCCAACCAATCATCAATTTTGTATATATTATGTCTATGCATTATGGTCTTATTGCTTTTTATGTATTTTTATCTGCTATGTGCTGTCCTTATGATATATGTACATATATAAATTTTGTGGAATGTATTTGCTATCATTCAGACCACTAAGTGGCGCCTGGCTACCATACACATGTACCCTTGATGCTCATATTTTATGCACACACACATGTGTGTGGATGAATTTTTATGGATTGACATTTATTATTATAATGCCTTCACTTTCCATGTGGCCTCTGTTATTGATATGTTTTATACCAATTCTCATCATTAATAAATATGTACTCTTTTCAAGCTACCTCCTCAATGTCTATAGCCTCATTCAAAGTCCCAAATCTCCCCCTCCATGTTTCATTTAACTAGGGATGGAGGCACACCACATATGTGCCTCATCTAAAGTCCCAACCTTCCCCCCGGAACTCTGTTTAAGGGCATGGTAGCCCATGTTTATTTAAAAGCACAAAAGTTCACAAGTACATCTGTAGTATTCACGGGGGGGTTCCACCATTCCTGTATCTTGCATACTTAACAGTTTAGCCTCGTAGCTTTACCTTCTTGCTATCCAGGCCTTTAGCCTTGGGTCTGCTCCTCAGACCCAAACAGTTTCCAAGAGTTTAAGCTTTCTCCTTGCTTACCCCTGGTCAGCACCTTTGTTGCTGTATCACTAATGATGTCTGCCTCCTGCAGACATGCACCGCCTCTGACTCCACTCAGAGGATGAGAGTCCACCTGACTCCCATGCACACAGACTTTCTCTCTGTTGGGTGGAGCCCTGATCCATAATCACCTCTGACTCCACTCAGAGGATGAGAGTCCACCTGACTCTCATGCACACAGACTTCCTCTCTGTTGGGTGGAGCCCTGATCCATAATCATGTCAGAACTAAATAGCCCAAGACACGGGGGGGCGTGGCCAAGACAGGCATGTGAGAGGACGCATCTCCCACAGCTCCTAACAGTGATCCGGTACTGATCCTCCCCCAGCCGCCTAATCGGTCCGACGGTCACCTATGCTCGCAGCCTGTGATCCGGGGACCACTGAGGTACAACCACCGGCTCTCTGTACCAGGGGGATGACCCGCAAAGGACAGGCGGAAATCGCGGGGCCGGAGCTCCAAGATGGCGCCGCCGCATCTGTAGTGAAGGGGACACCGCGCGGCCAGGACAAGCTAGGCCCCAAGGCAAGTAAGCCGCCCAAAACCCCCAAAGAACCCCCTAAGGACATGCTGTATTATGCCCAGAAGATGTCTGGGGCTATGGGGACCGAGATGCCTGTCCGATCGGGGGACCCCACACATATGATGCCTGATATACATGCAGACGCTGTCCCAGATCAGTGGGGAGAGGAGGAGGGGGGCCAGGCAGGCTCTGTGATGCAGGACACTTCAGCCCCAGATGCACAGGATGCAGTGCAACCCACTCTGGCTGATATCCTTAGGGCTGTGAACAAATGCACAGCCTCTGTTGATACTTTAAAGGAGCAGTTTGGCTTGCTGAGGCAAGACATGCAGAAGATCCGTGAACGTACCACGGCTGTGGAGAGCAGAGTTAGTGAGGTGGAGGACCAAATGCAGCCCATAGCCCAGGACACAAGAGCAGCCCTGCAGATGGCTAGAGATGCATACGATCGTGCTGAAGATTTGGAGAACCGCCTCAGAAGGAACAACGTTCGTATAGTGGGTCTCCCGGAGAGGGTGGAGGGCAGGGATCCTACTACATATGTGGAGAACTGGTTGATTGAACTTTTTGGCAAAAATTCATTTTCACCATTTTTTGCGGTGGAGCGTGCGCACAGAGTGCCCTCTCGCCCGCCCCAACAGGGGGGTCCTCCTAGATCCATCCTTGCGAAACTACTGCATTACTGGGACAGGGAGGCGGTGCTACGCCAAGCTCGGGAGCGAGCGAATGTACAGCACAATGGCACCAGAGTGTCCTTCTATCCGGACTTTTCGGCAGAGGTCCAGAGACGCAGGGCCAAATTTAATGATGTGAAACGCCGCCTGCGACTCCTGCAACTTCCATACGCTATGCTTTATCCTGCAAAGCTCCGCATAGTGGTGCAGGGCCAGGCACAATTCTTTGAGTCTGCCAAGGAGGCTCTAACCTGGCTGGATCGGAACGAACAATCACTTCAGCGACGAGAGCAGGAGGAGGGGGAATAAGGTCTAAATTCTGATTGTGCCTGATGGCACGAATTGTATGCTGCTCAAAGACACCTTGCGTTTAATTTCCTCAGGGGGGATCCCCTATTATTGTTTGCGGCTACTGTTTTATGGCTGGGGGACATTATATGGCTATACAATGCAAGGAGAGTGATTTACACCACGTTGTCCAATAAGAGGATGTTACAATTGACTGAACCATGGCGACGTTCTGTCGTGAAAGGAGTTGCTGCTGCCCTGTTGGTGGATTATGTAGCTCCAGGACCCGTTAGGTCCATTGTTCCTACTAACTTTCCCTTTTTCAGCAGTTACAACTTCAAAGAGGTACATTGCAGCAGACGTGAATTAATACTCCTAGAGCGCAGTGCAGCGGGGTTCAGGAATGGTACGAGAGGGGTGACGTCACCCCTGCCCCGGGGACTATATTGTTGTCTCTACCCACGATTATCCGACCATTTATCTTTAATTGCGGATGCTCATGGCTAAGGTTTCTATTGTTTCCTGGAATGTGAGGGGTATGCACTCCCCCTTGAAACGTACAATGCTTAATATGTGTTTGAAGAAATTCCTTCCTGGGGTTATCTGTTTCCAAGAGACTCACTTAACGGCAGAGACAGTATGCTGTTTACGGTATGCATGGGTGGGGAGAGCTTATCACTCTACACACACCTCCTTTTCTAGGGGGGTGAGTGTACTGGTGCATGCAGCCTTGGATTTCCAGGAGTTTGACAGTGTCATAGACCAGGAGGGGCGATATGTATTTCTTCACTGCAGGTTTGGTACATTGATATGTGTGCTGGCATGCATATATATCCCACCACCGTTCGCGGCGGCGGTACTCCGACTCCTCCTTGCGTTTTTGGATGGTAGGCCGGATGTGCCGCTGCTAGTGATCGGTGACTTCAACTGCTGTTCGGACCAGGTGGCGGATAGACACCCGAGCCCTAGGCCCTCTGCCCTCGCCAGGAGTACTCCCCTGGCGCGGTTGTTGCAAGAGGTGGGCTGGGTGGATATCTGGCGACATCGAAATCCGGGCGACAGACAATTTACCTGCTTTCCAAAGTCCCATGGTTGCCTGTCTAGGATAGATCTGGGGGTGGGGAACCTGAGCATACTCCCGTTTGTAGCTGACATTACACATAGACCCCGTAGTGTATCAGACCATTCTGCTCTAGTGGTACAGTTGCTGGTGGCTCCACCGGCAAAATTAACTAGGGCGCCCTGGAAGTTTAATGCATTTTGGTTGAAATTGTTTCGTTCCCATGAGGAGATAATGGGTGATATACGGAGGTTCTTTGATGACGGGGATGGAGTAGAATTTAATGTGCGGCACTGGGATGCCTTTAAGGCGCATCTCCGGGGCCTCCTGATAGGGGAAATGAATAAGGTTAAAAGAGCCTCCTCTGAGCTCCTGATAGAAGTGGAGGCTAGGGTTCAGGAATTAGAGAGGGTATATGTGACGGATCCCTCTGATCTGACCAGAGAAGCATGGGTGGCCGCTCAGTCGGCCTATCAACAACTACTTTCCTCCTCGGCTGAGAAGAAAAGGTTCTTTACGAAACAGGCGTTCTTTGAGGAGGGTGAGAAGACCGGCCGACTTTTGGCACGGATTGCAAACTCCCATCAACACTCGCCTGCTATAGGAGCCATTAGGTCCAAGACAGGGAGTGTAGTCTCCCAACCAGAGTTGATTATGGAGGAATTGGCGGGTTTCTATGGAGCGCCATACGCCCAGGAGGATCTGGAGTTATACCTGGCCCGATTAGTCTTCCCTGCGCTGTCCGAGGGTCAGCGGGCACAGTTTGAGGCGCCGCTTACTGTCGGGGAGCTCCGGGGGGCTGTGGGTGCATTCCCTAATTGTAAGGCCCCGGGGGAGGATGGGTTGCCTATGGAGGTGTATAAGCAATACTCAGAGGAAATACTGCCCCAACTACTGAGAGTGTTTAACAATGCCAGGGAGAGAGGGACCCTTCCACCCTCAATGTCTAAGGCAAACATAGTACTACTGCTCAAACCGGGTAAGGATCCTGTAGACCCAGGGGCGTATCGCCCCATCTCCTTGCTGCAAAGCGACATCAAGATATTAGCCAAGGTACTGGCCATTCGGCTGAATGGGGTGATTACTTCAATTGTGCATGGGGACCAGGCTGGTTTCATGCCAAATAAATCTACAGCGGTTAATTTGCGGAGGTTGTTCCTGAATGTACAAGCAAGGGCAGATAACATGGGAAGCAGGGCACTCTTGTCCCTGGACGCCACAAAGGCGTTTGATAGCATAGATTGGAATTATCTTTGGTCGGTGCTGCGGGGGTTCGGGTTTGGTCCAATTTATATATCCTGGGTGAAGTTGCTATATAGTCAGCCGCAGGCCGCCATAAGGACCTTTGGTTCTTTGTCTGGGAGCTTTGCATTGAGGAGGGGGACTCGGCAGGGGTGTCCCCTGTCGCCCCTCCTCTTTGCTTTGGCTATTGAGCCACTGGCCATGGATATTCGGGCAAATTCTGGCATTACTGGTTTCTGCTATGGTGACTTGCAGGAAAAAGTCATGCTATATGCCAATGACACTCTGCTTCTTCTGGGGGACACGGACTCCTCCCTTAGGGAAGCTATGTCGACCATATCCAAATTTGGAGGGTTTTCCGGTTTGCATATAAACTGGTCAAAATCGGCGTTGCTCCTGTTGGATGGGGACGACACACAGGTGATTAACTCTTCCTGCCCCATTCCCATTACCACTGCTTTTTTCAATACCAATTGAATAGTGGTTGATTCACTGTATAACCGTCTCATTGGGCCTTGTCCCAATTCCCTTCCCTTTCCCCTGTAATTTTTCCAGTTGACATTTGGTTAGGAGGATCCCGTCCTTTATCAGACGTATCTATCCTTTGGTATTAATAATTTTTATTGGCTCTATGTGAATCAGGCATATCCCTCTTTCCCCCTGTTTCATATAGTCATATATAGGATCATCTTTTGATCCCTTTTCCATGCCAGGATCCATGAGCCCTTGACTTTATTTGTTGTATGTAGTTTCATTGCACGCTATATACACACTAGGTTTTCTTATTCTAATTTTTGTCCACCGGCTATTTACAAAAGCAGATAGGGCATGGCATTTACACTGAGTGAGGATCTCGATAGTGAAATCAGGGCTTCCTTCCATGACGATACAACAGTCCCTGATACAGCAGTACAGGATGATATAAAACCCCTGTTCAGGGAACATAAGAAATTAATTATTCGATCCCTGAATCGAAAGTGGGATATATTATCCCTTGAATCCTACGTAGAGAGAGGCATCATTCCAAGAGGCCTCCGAGAAAGAGTGATACCAGCAGCACATTTACATACCAAAAACTTTTTGGAAAAATGGCAACAACAATGCATCACGCATGGTATTGAGGTGATCAAATTGATTATAGAAGAGGAAAAGGACCAACTGGTCACTTTACAGGGAGCCATCTCAGAAAGTGGTCAGAAACTTGAACCATTTAGAGATAGTCCGGACTTTGAAAGACTAAATGACTCCCTGAAAAGAGAAGTTGAGAAAACTCAGAAAAATTTAAAAACTATTAAACAAGGGAAGTTCAGACGAGACCTTGAAGACTGGGCAAAGGGGGAAATTTTTGATCTTACCCCCAAGGGTCAGAGAAGTCGCTCCCGTCAAAGAAGATCCCATTCCCAGTCAAGTACTGAAGCTTGTGTTCAATCCTCTGGAAGTGATGAGGACGCCCCTAGATCAGTGTCTTTTTTAGAGAAGGATCATTTGACACAAGAGGGCCCACCATCAATCAAGGGGATCTTAAAGGGAGACAAAGTAGGGGGAACAGGAGACGCAAGGAATCAAGGAAAAGGGTTCAGGCCCACAAAGGATCAAATAATCAGGAGGAGTCAGAGAAAGCACAGATAACTTCTCTGAGCTCCATTAAGACTAATGACCTCAAAGTCATTAACCTATCTGATTTCAAACTTGCACAAAATCATATAGATCTCCTTGGTCGAGGCCTCTCCTTTTCCCCCTCTGTAGATATGGATCAATTTGAAACCTTTAAGGATTTAAATCTATTCCTTAGGAGAGTATTCTATAGGTCACTATATTCAGATAAAGAGGTACAACCTACTCCCCTAGAACAGCTCAATATTAAAGAAAAACTAGCACTCAGTAATCTGGAATCACTTTTTGAGGAGGGGGACCCCATATATAGCGATGAGGACAATGATGACTCCAATACTACTAAACGTAAAGCAATGCTGCAAATTAGATCCACCAACATGCCACAATTTAAAAATAATAAACGTCTTGGAGTCTTCCTGGACCTGGTCCAGGAAGACCTACAAAAATTAAACTGGCATACCAAACCGATTGGTAATCTTACTGAAGCTGAGCGCAAGGGTCTAGTAGATCTACGGAAAGCAGACAATGTCATCATAAAACCAAGCGATAAGGGTGGTAATGTGGTCTTATTGTCCTCTGCCCTTTATGAAAAGGAAGCACAGCGACTCCTTTCGGACGAGCTTACGTACAAAAAACTTGATCATAATCCATTTAGAGCTTTAGTAGATAACATCAACGACAAGCTTATGTGGGCTACAGATGAGGGTCTCTTATCTAGACGGGAATTCGAGTATCTTCGAGTTATAGACTATAATGTACCTACCTTCTACCTAATACCAAAAATCCACAAAAATATGAACAACCCACCTGGGAGACCCATTGTGTCTGCCATAAGAGGTCCTCTAGAAAGGATAGGAAAATATGTAGACAGCCTTATTAAGGACCTAGTGCGATTACTTCCTTCATTCATACGTGACACGGGTGATGTTTTAAATCATATTAAAGATATGCCCATCCCTGAAGGGGCCCTCCTTGTCAGTGTGGATTTTGAGTCCCTTTATACCTCTATTCCTCACGAGTGGGGTATATTGGCGGTCTACCATTTCTTAGAACTAAACTTTCCCCGTATGGCGGCACAGAACGAATTCATCCTGGAACTCCTGGAAATGGCGCTGAAGAATAACTACTTTCAGTTCGCCAGCAAATATTTCCAGCAATTACAGGGGACCTCGATGGGGGCCCCATGGGCCCCATCATATGCTTGCCTCCATCTGGGCTGGTGGGAGGAGGATACTGTGTATACTTCCTCGATGTACCTCAGCCACGCATGCTCGTGGCTGAGGTACATCGATGATGTCTTCATGGTTTGGAGTGGGACCCCCACGCAGCTTAACCAATTTATGGAGGAACTAAACCAGAACAAGCGTAACTTACGTCTAACTTTTGTCTCCAGTTCCAGTGAAATTTCCTTTCTGGATTTGACATTAACCATCCAGGAGGGATACTTGATGACTCAGACATATAGAAAAACAACAGCAGCCAATACCCTTCTGAGGGCAGATAGCTACCATCCCGCCCCTCTTATACGCGGCATACCGGTGGGACAGTTCCTCAGAATCCGGAGGAACTGTTCCAACGAAGCTATGTACCACAAGGAATCTGAGTCCCTGTATCAGCAGTTTAGAGAAAGGGGATATGGACATAGAGTTCTCCGTAGGGCAAGAAGCATAGCAAGCCAACGCTCACGAGACGAACTGCTCCAGCCCAAATCAAATGTTGAATCCAATCAGGAAGGACCTGCTCGGTTTATTACCCCCTTTGGTGCCCAGTGGCACCAGGTACGAACGGTCCTTACTGAACATTGGCACATTTTGACGGGCTTTAAACAACTTAAGAAAATAGTGGGTGATAGACCCCAACTTACAGCAAAAAGAGCAAGAAATTTGAGGGATGAGCTTGTAAATAGCGAATATACACGCCCTGTGGATAGGACTTGGCTGACTGATATGCCACGCACGGTCGGCATGTTTGCGTGTGGCCATTGCGGCACATGCAAACACGTCGACAGAACAAAAAACTTTAGAGACTCACAGTCTAAGAATCTCTATGAGATTAAATCTTTTATCAATTGTAGCACGGCACGGGTGCTCTACGTTTTGGAATGTCCATGCCTCTTACTCTATGTTGGAAAAACAAAAAGACAACTGAGGATAAGGTTTGCAGAACACCTAAAGAGCATTCGTCTTAAAGAAGATACTCCAGTCGCCCAACATTTTCTAAAGTACCATGATGGTAAAACACATGGCTTACGAGTGAAGGGGATATATGCCCTAAATCTATCAGAAAGACGAGGGGATTTCGATACCGTTTTGATCCGACATGAAAAGGCTTGGATTTTTAGGCTCCAGACACTCCAGCCTAGGGGCCTTAATACAGAAATGAGCCTAAAAATCTTTCTGGAGCCGTGAACGGACCAACGGTACATGTTCAGTTTCCAACATGTCTGGTATAGTTCCCTTACTCCCCTCCTTTCCCTTTCTATATTAATTTTTTTTTTCCCCTCTTCCTCCCCCTCCCCCTCCCCTCCCCCCTCCCTCTCCCCCCTTCCCCCTCTCCCCCCTCCTTTCCCCTTGACCTGTCAACCTCTCTCAGTGTGATTGCCTAACCTATTAACATCTAAATTATGGTTGGTTCAGTCAACCAATGATTAATATGCAACATGCAATACTTAGACATTTGTCTTCATTACGCCCATTGTCTAACTCTTGTTAAATATATTTTTTCCTGTGGATAATTTAACTATATATTTTTAGTTTTGCCAATTTGCTAATACCTTGACATGGATATTATCACTATCTGTTGTGACCACAAGATGGCGCTACTCCGTCAATTAGTGGTACCTTACTCGCAATTGGCTAAACATGGCTATTTAATAGGAGCATCATAGGTCCACCAATACATCAAGATGAAGTGACATATTTGTCACGAAACGCGTCATGTCCTGACGCTGTTGTTTTGAGTCCAGACTAGTCCCGCTTGCTCCTCTCCTTTCCCTCTGAATGAGCACCTCCGCATCATTATATTTCTATCCTACTAAAGACAGATAGGGACGGTCTGTTTTGGTCCCCAGAGGCTCAATTGGGAAGTACACAGGCTTTTACTGCTTCAGACAACACAGTGTGTCGGCTCCAGGCAAACGTCTACTGCTACGCACGCTATAGCGGCAACACGTGACCTGACGGAGAGACGCCGTCTACACAGCAGGTCTACACAAGCCGAAGTGATCCTCGCTTCCAGCAGCAGCACTACAATAGCCACACTGCTCGGAGACTTCCTCTCACCCCAGCAGCCACGGCCATACAAAGACCCTACAGTCAGCAAGATCGCCGGTCTTTTGCCATGGATGGGTAAGCCAGCTAATCATTACATGGTTACCATCCTCTATGCAATCTAACTACATAATATCTGGCGTGCATTGGGGTCTATTTACAGTGCCTTTTCAGAGACTGCCGATAACAGACCTTCCCCTACAGGAGCTCTATGTGACACCTTGACGTGCAATATGATAGGTGCTCATTGATTAGGCATATATTCTTTGCCATTTTCTTTACTATCAATTACAAGCACATTCTCAGGCACATAGAGCCTGCTACATATCTGTTGAACACTGTTAAATCTCAACCATATCTGCTTGGTACAAGTTCAGGATTGGACTTTGATCTAAGAAGCTACCAATCTGTAGCAGCTACCACCATATGTTTCTGTTTGATCTGTTTGTTTAGACAGCAGTGAGCATTATTTACAGTTGTTATTTTATGTAGCATGATTAGTAGGCCTTTATATAAGACATCATTTGTGTCCGGATATTGAATGCTCACTCTCAGCTAGGCTAAAGGAGTAGTAGAGCGGGTGGCCCTAGTCCACTCTGGTCATCATTTTAATTCTTTCCAACAGTGCACTGTGAAAAGTTTTTTCCATGTCTATATTCTTTTATCCTAGTGTGTTATTATATGTGAGAAACCTTTCTCCTTTATGAGTCTATGTATTTATTAGGATGATATGTGTTTAATTAGCATACAACAATAAAGTCTTTTCTATTTTTTCAATACCAATTGAATAGTGGTTGATTCACCGTATAACCGTCTCATTGGGCCTTGTCCCAATTCCCTTCCCTTTCCCCTGTAATTTTTCCAGTTGACATTTGGTTAGGAGGATCCCGTCCTTTATCAGACGTATCTATCCTTTGGTATTAATAATTTTTATTGGCTCTATGTGAATCAGGCATATCCCTCTTTCCCCCTGTTTCATATAGATTGGAATTATCTTTGGTCGGTGCTGCGGAGGTTCGGGTTTGGTCCAATTTATATATCCTGGGTGAAGTTGCTATATAGTCAGCCGCAGGCCACCATAAGGACCTTTGGTTCTTTGTCTGGGAGCTTTGCATTGAGGAGGGGGACTCGGCAGGGGTGTCCCCTGTCGCCCCTCCTCTTTGCTTTGGCTATTGAGCCACTGGCCATGGATATTCGGGCAAATTCTGGCATTACTGGTTTCTGCTATGGTGACTTGCAGGAAAAAGTCATGCTATATGCCGATGACACTCTGCTTCTTCTGGGGGACACGGACTCCTCCCTTAGGGAAGCTATGTCGACCATATCCAAATTTGGAGGGTTTTCCGGTTTGCATATAAACTGGTCAAAATCGGCGTTGCTCCTGTTGGATGGGGACGACACACAGGTGATTAACTCTTCCTGCCCCATTCCCATTACCACTGCTTTTAAGTACTTGGGGGTTCAGATCACAGCTAGGCCATGGGATTTTATCCATCTTAATATCTCCCCCCTGTTACTAAGGTTTAGGGATAAAGTCAAAACCTGGAAGGCTCTTCTCCTATCTGTGGCTGGCAGGGTGAATCTTATAAAGATGATACTCATGCCACAGCTACTGTATTTCCTTCATAATACTCCTATGGTTATCCCCCTCAAAACATTTCGTACAGTAAATAGTATCTTTCGCAGCCTCATATGGAGGGATAAGCTCCCTAGGATCAGATTGGAACATTTGCAGCGGCCCAAAGACTGCGGGGGCTTGGCGTTACCAAACCCTTGGCTGTATTACTTAGCTTCCCAGCTACAGCACCTTATAGGCATGTTTCCATTAGAGGCAGAGGGGGCGCCCACCTTGCAAACCTCGGCTCATAAACTGCTGCTGTTTACTGTGTGCAGAGATCCGGTTCCTGTGGCGTTGGAGGCTCAGGCCTTCGCTAAACCACATAAAAAGTTTCCAACTTATAGCTTAATTCAGAAGGTATGGAACAAGGTTAAATACATTCAGAATGCAGATGGCTATACAGAATATAGCCCTATATGGCAAAATGATACATATACTGAATTGGCAAAACTGCAGTCTGGGGCCAGATGGAAGCAGTATGGGATTACGCATCTTAGACACATATTCTGTAATGGAGTATTGCGCCCTTTTAGCGACATGACGTCACAGTCACATGGTCCGGGGCACATGTGCACATGACGTCACAGTCACATGCTCCAGGGCACATGTGCACATGTGCCCCGGAGCATGTGACTGTGACGTCATGGGACCATGTGACTGTGACGTCATGTGAAGCCTATATTAATCTCTGCGGACCGAAGATTTACCATTACTGCGAGAGGAAGCGACGAGTCAACATCGAGGAGGAGAAGAGGGAAGAAGACGCCGACTGCAACGACGGAGAAGACCGGCTCCTCCACTAGCAAAAGAGCTACCAAGAAGTTAGTGGAGGGGCCGGCAGAAGGACAATGGAGAGCCGGACGAGACGACGGAGAAGACCGGGCCTCTGCTAGCAAAAGAGCTAAAAAGAAGTTAGCGGAGGCCCGGCAGAAGAAAGAACCGGAGAGCGCGGCGACGACACCGGAGACCCCCGAAGTCGGAAGAAGACCTCCGGAGCGGTGCAATAAAATACTTTTAAAAACTGTGTTGTGTTTTTATTTCCATTTATTTTCCACCAGGTGAATGGGTAGGGGTACGATGTACCCCTTACTCATTCACATAGGGTGGGGGGCCGGGATCTGGGGGCCCCCTTATTAAAGGGGGCTCCCGGATTCCGATAAGCCCCCCGCCCGCAGACCCCGACAACCAACGGCCAGGGTTGTCGGGAAGAGGCCCTGTCCTCATCAACATGGGGGCAGGGTGCTCTGGGGTGGGGGGGCCGCAGGTCGCCCCCCTGCCCCAGAGCACCAAACCCCCCATGTTGAGGGCATGTGGCCTGGTACGGTTCAGGAGGGAGGGGGGCCGCTCTCGTCCCCCCCTCTTCCCCTGCGGCCTGCCAGGTTGCATGCTCGGATAAGGGTCTGGTTTGGATCTTGAGGGGGACCCCCACGCCGTTTTTTCGGCGTAGGGTTCCCCTTCAAATCCAGACCAGACCCAAGGGCCTGGTATGCTCCTGGAGGGGGAACCCACGCCGTTTTTTGCTTTAAAAATTGGCGTGGAGTTCCCGCTCAGGATTCATACCAAACGCAGTGCCTGGTATTGGCGGGAATCCGCGTCGGATCCCCGCCTATCGGCAATGCGTGTCGCTCATCGTGAAAGGAACATTTTTACCTTTCCCGATGACGAGACAGCTCGGCGCTGGCTCTCGCGACGGAGCTCATAGGGTGTCAATATCGCCGCTAGAATATCTACGATATTGTGTAGATTGACACAATATCGGCGGCACCTACTGTACACCCACTGTAACTGCTTGCAGATGCCTGTCTGTGTTACACAACAGAACAACACCACGAGCAATAAGGGGTAGCTTCAGGTGTATACTGTGCAGGAGGTTTAGCAAAGAATAACACTGACACTGTCCCTGCCTAGCCTTCTCTCTCCCTTTACGCCAACACACTGTAAATGCACAAGGTTTAGCAAAGAATATCACTGACACTGTCCCTGCCTATCCTCTCTCCCTGCATGCCAACACACTGTAAATGCACAAGGTTTAGCAAAGAATATCCCTGACACTGTCCCTGCCTATCCTTCTCTCTCCCTGCACGCCAACACACTGTAAATGCACAAGGTTTAGCAAAGAATATCACTGACGATGTCCCTGCCTATCCTTCTATCTCCCTGCACGCCAACACACTGTAAATGCACAAGGTTTAGCAAAGAATATCACTGACACTGTCCCTGCCTATCCTTCTATCTCCCTGCACGCCAACACACTGTAAATGTACAAGGTTTATCAAAGAATATCACTGACGCTGTCCCTGCCTATCCTTCTCTCTCCCTGCATGCCAACACACTACACAAGGCCGCCGCGCTGGCGGCCTTTTATAGTGTGGGGCATGTACTAAACCCCCTGAGCTATAACTGGCCACAGGCATCCTGCCTGTGGCCAATTATGGCTCTTCTCGCTGCCGGCGCTGTGATTGGCCAAGCATGCGGGGTCACAGTGCATGCTTGGCCAATCACAGCGCCGGCAATGCACTGCGATGGCGCAGTATATTGTGGGCCGTTCGCGTCACACGAATTTGCCGCGAACAGCCCACAAAGTTTTGCTTTCGCCGAACAGGCGAACAGCCGATGTTTGAGTCGAACATGCGTTCGACTCGAACACCGAGCTCATCCCTAGCCACCAGTAGTGACGACTGATGAGTAAGAAGGATCGGAGGAATCCAGAATGACCTGCCATCTTGGAATCATGTCCCCAACGAAGCATCTTAGCTCTTAGCTAAGTGGGGACAAAGGTCTTACCAGGAGGACTTTTTGACTTCAGGGTGGTAGAATGGGCAACAATGTACGAGGTTGGAATGATCGGCTCAGGTTCAGGGGTGGACTCCTCGTCCAAAGTGTCAAATGACCTAGAGAGCGCATCAGCCCGACCATTGCAGGAACCAGGTTTGTATGTAATCGTGAAATTAAAATGGGAAAAGAAGAGACTCCACCTGGCCTGTCTGGGATTCAGACGTTTAGCATTCTGTAGATACTGTAAATTCTTGTGATCAGTAAAGATCGTTATGGAGTGAGGGGAACCCTCCAAGAGATGACGCCACTCCTCTAACGCCAATTTAATTGCGAGAAGTTCCCGATCACCGATGGCATAATTCCTCTCTGCCTGAGAATTGTTTTTGGAGAAGAACGCACATGGTTGACGTCTCTTCTCAAAGAATTGAAGAAACACAGCTCCCACCCCCATTGAGGAAGCATCCACTTCAATAAAAAATGCATCCCTAGGATTTGGTCTCCTCAAGAGAGGTCTAGAAACAAAGGCTGGTTTCGAGTCGTGAAGCGCAGAGACAGCTTCGGGAGGCCAGTCTTTGGCATTCGCACCCTTCTTGGTCAAAGCGATAATAGGCGCGGCAATGGAACAGTAATTCCTTATGAACTGCCTATAATAATTTGTGAAGCCAAGAAAGCGCTGTGTGGCCTTGAGACTAGCAGGAAGAGGCCAGTTGGTAATAGCCAAGACCTTCCCAGGATCCATACGAAGACCCAAACTTGAGACAAAGCACCCCAGAAACAGGACCTCAGAACATTCAAAGGAACATTTCTCAAACTTGGCATAGAGATTATTCTCTCTAAGATGCTGAAGTACAGTGCGGACATGGTTTCTGTGGACGAGCAGATTTTCCAAAAAGATCAGAATGTCATCCAGATAGATGACAACAAACTGGTACAGCAGATCCCTGAAGATTTAATTGACAAAGTTTTGAAACACGGCTGGGGCATTACACAAACCAAAAGGCATAACCAGGTATTCATAATGCCTGTCTCTAGTGTTAAATGCAGTCTTCCATTCATCACCCTCCCGTATTCGAATGAGATTGTACGCGCCTCTGAGATCCAACTTGGTGAAAATGGAGGCACCCTTCAACCTATCGAATAGCTCAGATATTAAGGGTAAGGGGTATCGATTTTTGATAGTAACCGCGTTTAAACCTCGATAGTCGATGCAGGATCTTAAGGTACCATCCTTTTTGGCAACGAAAAAGAACCCTGCCCCTGCAGGCGATGAGGATTTCCGGATGAAACCTCTCTCTAGATTCTCTGCGACATACTCAGACATGGCCTGGGTCTCTGGGATGGACAGAGGGTAGGTACGACCCCTGGGCAGAGTTGCTCCGGGGACAAAGTCAATAGCACAGTCAAAAGACCTGTGGGGAGGAAGCACCTCAGCTGATTTCTTACAGAACACATCCCGGTAATCGCTGTATGCAGGGGGAAGATCAGAAGATACAGAAGTGGTAGCAACCGGAAGTCTCTCCTTGGGGGCCACCTTGAGAAGACATGACGAGAAACATGAGGGACCCCAAGCCAGGATCTGCCCAGAGACCCAGTTTACATGTGGAGAGTGGAGCTGTAGCCAAGGAAGGCCTAATACAATGGGGGTAGAGGCCTTGGGTAGAATGAGAAAGGATATCCACTCCTGGTGGAGAATCCCTACCGACATCCTAATAGGTAGCGCCTGGAAGCGAATAGGGTCCTCTGGGAGAACAGTGCCATCAATTGCCGAGACTACCAATGGCGTAGTGAGAGGTGAAAGGGTAAGCTTCATAGAAGAAGCAGTTCTCCAATCCATAAAATTGCCAGCAGCCCCGGAATCCAGATATGCAAGGGTTGATTGAGGAGAAGTGCCTACATGAAGGAACACCAGCAGGAGAAGACGAGAAGGTGATGTTTCTGGGTCCAATACTCCACCTTCCAAATGTATTAGACCCGAGCATTTCCCAGACGAAGCGAGCAGAAGTCACGAAAATTACCCTTGCCCCCACAATAGAGACACAAGCCCAGAGTTCTGCGCCTAGCACGTTCTTCGGGGGTTAGTCTGGTCCGGCCCAGCTGCATAGGTTTCTCAGCAGGCAGAAGATGCTCCGCAGGACAAAGGGAGGGGATCTCAGACTGGCTAGGGCCCAGGGAGTGCTGGCGTCTCTTTTCTACGGACCTCTCCTGAAAACGAATCTCGATCTGATTGCACAAAGAAATTACATCATCCAGACCGGTGGGGATGGCTCTTCCCGCTAATTCGTCTTTCACTCGGTCAGAGAGGCCATGTAAAAAGGTAGCGACCAGGGCCTCATTGTTCCAGCTCAATTCAGCTGTGTGGATACGGAACTGAAGAGCATATTGTCCCACTGGACAAGATTCTTGGCGAAGACGTAAGAGAGCACTAGCCGCTGAAGAAGCCCGGCCGGCTCCTCGAAGATGTTACGAAAGAGTTTCAAGAAGTCAGACAGGCTGGAAACCACTGGATCATTCTTCTCCCACAGGGGGGCAGCCCAGGCTAAAGCTTCACCGGAGAGGAGGGAAATGATATAGGCTACCTTAGCCCGATCAGACAGGAAGTTTTGAGGCTGAAGCTCAAAATGAATCGTGCATTGGCTGAGAAACCCCCTGCAGGCCTTGGGGTCCCCAGAGAAACGTAACGGAGCTGGCAGTTGTAGTGAGTGTGTGGCTGCGACTGGTGCGATAGGTGCAGCCGCTGGTTGTACTTGAGGTTGCAGATTCGGGATTCCCAAGGAGGCCTGGAGCTGCTCGAAGCGGGAAGCCAGATCCTGGAGGAATCGCATCACCTGAGTCTGATTCGATTCCTGGGTCTCAAGTCTGCGGACTATGCCCTGCAATGGATCATCTGCGGGGAGCGGCACATCAGCTGGGTCCATGGCTGATCAAACTGTCAGGTCACCTGTGGCCAGATGACAGATGCACACCGTTGGGGGTAAGGAGTGCACCACAAGGTAGTGAACCCTATGGCTGACTGCTGCGGATGGGAAACTGGGTGGTTGTGGAAAGCAGGACCAGTGGAGCACAACAGGGATCCACAGGGAGCTAGAGCCTAAGATTCCCCAGGGCGCGGAGTCTAAGATCCAGCAGGTTTTCACCAGAGCCTCTAGTGGTGAGGATATCCTACGCAGCCCCCAGAGTCCCCTAGCTCATGCTCCGTATGGTAAAGAGGATAGAGGGGAATCAGCAGCACAGGATCAGCAAGGCAGACTTGCAGTGCACAGGTTAATATAGAGTTCTGTGATAGGGCCTGGGGTGGAGCCAGGCTGGGAGGAGAGATTATAAAAGCAGCCAGGTGAAAGAGTCTGGCCTCTAAGGTGAACACCAGAGGAGGAAGGTAAGATGGCAGACAAACATTACTGCATATCCATGACAATGTGTTAGTGGCAGGTTTAAATAGGCCAGGGGGGCGCCAACATCTGTCACGTCGTGCGTGTGCATCTGCGTGCACCCCCCTCACGCACCTATGTGCGCGCATGCGCACAGGGATTCGTCTGGCGCAACCATGACGAGTGCTGGCAGGATTGCCCATTCTCTGGCCATTTCCCTGACAGTGCCTCCCCCCCAAGGGACAGCCTCCTGATTGCCTAATCGAGCCCATCTTTCAGGGGGAACAGACCCGAAATCTTTGTAAAAGTCTAGAAGCGTATATATTGCCTGCAGGTTCCCAATAATTCTCTTTTGCTGAGTACCCTTTCCATTTAATGAGAAACTGAATTGTCCTACCTCTCATATGACAGTCCAGGGTGGCTTCTACTTCAAACTCTGTTTCATCTCCCACTGAGACTGGAGGCGTGGAACTTCTTCTCTCCCTAGGAATAACAGATTCAGGCAGAGAAACATGGGACACTGGATGAATTCTATAGGAACTTGGTAGTGCCAGTTCGAATGCCACCGGGTTAACCTCTCGTTTTATCTCAAATGGGCCGATACATTTTGGTCCCAAATCCTGGGAGGGGCAAAGAAGCCTGTGATTTGCAGAAGAGAGCCATACTTTATCTCCAACCTTAAAGATAGGATTCCCTTTCTTCTTTTTATCGTATTGTTTCTTAGAGCTCTCTTGGGCCTTTTGCATGGTTACCTGGATGGTTTGGTAGTTAGCCTGGATGGAATTTATCCTGTCTTGAACTGCTGGGACTGAGGCTTCCGGAATGACATTAGGCAGGAATGAGGGATGGAACCCATAATTAGCCCAGAAAGGTGACTGGTTAGTGGTTGTATGCACTGAATTATTGTATGAAAACTCCGCACACGGGAGTAAAGAGATCCAATCGTCCTGGGAAAAAGAGCTGAAGATAGGCACACTTCAATTGACAGCATTTTACAGAGTTCTCCCCAGAACCTGGAGGTAAATTGTACCCCTCTATCGAACACAATGTTATCAGGTAGGCCATGTAGTCTGACTATCTCCTTTATAAAAAAAATTGCCATGTCTGCAGCAGATAGTGTACCTATCATGGGCAAAAAGTGTGCCATCTTGGACAGTCGGTCCACTACTACCAGGATAGTTGTGCACTCTTCTGAGGGAGGTAGATCTATTATGAAGTCCATAGATAATTTTCTCCATGGTTGTTCCAGCACTGGCAGTGGTCGTAACAAACCCCAAGACTTAACGTTGGACCCCTTGTTTCACTGGCAGGTAGTGCAGGAGTTAACATACTCCCTGCAGTAAGATTTTAAAGTAGGCCACCAAAAAAATCGTTGGATAAGTTCCATTGTTTTTCGCACCCCGAAGTGGCCGGCAAGTTGGTGATCATGGAATATCTTTAAGACCTGGATTCTAGCTTTCTGCGGAACAACATTTTTATCTTGGTACCAAAGGAACTCTTCCTGGTTTCTTAAGGAGGATGCCTCTGGTTCTGAGCATTGGAAGGATGCCTGTTCAAATGAAGCCTTAAGATCAGATTGGATCATGAGAAAGTTTTGTGGCGACAAGATTGTGCTGGGAGCTGTCTCTTTAGGAGCTGTCTCTTTAGGAGCATCAGGAAACATCCAGGATAGAGCGTCAGCTTTCCTATTCTTGAACCCAGGGTGGTATGTGTTGCGAAAGTTGAACCTAAAAAAAGAACAGAGCCCATCGAGCTTGTCTGGATCTTAGGCATTTAGCAGTGTGAAGGTATTCTAGGTTCCTGTGATCCGTGAATATAATAATAGGGTGGGTGGCACCTTCAAGAAGATATCTCCAATCCTCCAAGGCTGTGTAGCGATACCCCCAGACTAAGGGAGCCGCTGGTTTGCTTTTGGGCCCTGTACACAGCACAGCCAACCCCCGGCAATCTACTCAGCTCTTCTCTGGCACAGCTAGTCTAGGGGTGGTATTTCTATATAGCTCTATAACAGTTGTAGGATTAGGGGTTGTTAGCTCTCGTAGTAGATGCGTTTTTTCAGTGATGCAAGCCAGTCAGGAACTCTGTTTAATGAAACATGGAGGGGGAGATTTGGGACTTCTGCCCCTGATGAGTGTCTCATACACGAAACGCGTCGGACATTCTGGGATGCTATCGTATGCCTGTATTCAACCTCTAATTCTGAGTAATGGGGACACAGATCCATGCCCCCAACCAATCATCAATTTTGTATATATTATGTCTATGCATTATGGTCTTATTGCTTTTTATGTATTTTTATCTGCTATGTGCTGTCCTTATGATATATGTACATATATTAATTTTTTGGAATGTATTTGCTATCATTCAGACCACTAAGTGGCGCCTGGCTACCATACACATGTACTCACCACTATACCCATGTAGCAAAATGCTGAAACTGAGAATATGGTTTGGATCACTTCAGAGGTGACAGCAAAGATTCATTCCAGGAAATGTAGAGACAGAATGTCTACTGATGTCTGAATAAGTAAACTGGGTTAATTGGGGGTCTGAGGTAGCGTTCCATTCATCTATTGTCAGTATGTTAATGACCATCTATTATCTGCTACGGGATGTAATTACACTCCTAGTAATGTGTCTGGCACGGTTTCATTGTTATGGGTAAATATGCAGAGACCAACGTCTCACACATCCCAGGTAATTAAATCGCTGTCATCTGTTAATTGTTGAAGGTAATGCCCCTGTAAAATGAGTTAAGAAAACCCTTGCATGGGAAATGATATAAAAAGCCAGCCTGGGCAAAATAAAGCGTTGATTTACTCCCAGAACTGTGTGTCGTCCAGTTACTGGGGGGGTAACAGGTTGCCTTGGATAAGTCAGTACATCCTCAGCTTCAAGGATTTCCCAGCGGACTTTGGAGCTCCGCAACAACCCATTTCTGGGTTGGAACACAAGTAAGCCATTACAAGGTTAAATCTACCCATTGCCTTGATAGTTACCTCTGTTTTGATTGTTACTCTTGGTGGTTGTACACTCTATAACATTAAGATATTGTCTACCCTTTAGACTCCCCTGGGCAAGTCACCACTGGTCCACCTTTTTGTCCATCTATGAACACCTGCAGCTGCTTTCTGGGAAGTCCTCTTAGGCGCGCCCTGCCATCGCGCGGCCGTATTTCTACCTCAGCTCCCGGGACAGACTTTTTTGGCCTTGGCTCCATACTCACCATGCCCCATCTCACTTTTGTGCATGTAAGTACTCAGGGTGGGCTGCAACGACCCTTCCTTGATGTCTTCAACCTTAAACCATGTTAATTGACCATATCCCATTATACCTTTTTAGATACCCTTGAGCATCTGCCCCTGATGAGTGTCTCATACACGAAACGCGTCGGGCATTCTGGGATGCTATCGTATGCCTATATTCAACCTCTAATTCTGGGTAATGGGGACACAGATCCATGCCCCCAACCAATCATCAATTTTGTATATATTATGTCTATGCATTATGGTCTTATTGCTTTTTATGTATTTTTATCTGCTATGTGCTGTCCTTATGATATATGTACATATATAAATTTTTTGGAATGTATTTGCTATCATTCAGACCACTAAGTGGCGCCTGGCTACCATACACATGTACCCTTGATGCTCATATTTTATGCACACACACATGTGTGTGGATGAATTTTTATGGATTGACATTTATTATTATAATGCCTTCACTTTCCATGTGGCCTCTGTTATTGATATGTTTTATACCAATTCTCATCATTAATAAATATGTACTCTTTTCAAGCTACCTCCTCAATGTCTATAGCCTCATTCAAAGTCCCAAATCTCCCCCTCCATGTTTCATTTAACTAGGGATGGAGGCACACCACATATGTGCCTCATCTAAAGTCCCAACCTTCCCCCCGGAACTCTGTTTAAGGGCATGGTAGCCCATGTTTATTTAAAAGCACAAAAGTTCACAAGTACATCTGTAGTATTCACGGGGGGGTTCCACCATTCCTGTATCTTGCATACTTAACAGTTTAGCCTCGTAGCTTTACCTTCTTGCTATCCAGGCCTTTAGCCTTGGGTCTGCTCCTCAGACCCAAACAGTTTCCAAGAGTTTAAGCTTTCTCCTTGCTTACCCCTGGTCAGCACCTTTGTTGCTGTATCACTAATGATTTCTGCCTCCTGCAGACATGCACCGCCTCTGACTCCACTCAGAGGATGAGAGTCCACCTGACTCCCATGCACACAGACTTTCTCTCTGTTGGGTGGAGCCCTGATCCATAATCACCTCTGACTCCACTCAGAGGATGAGAGTCCACCTGACTCTCATGCACACAGACTTCCTCTCTGTTGGGTGGAGCCCTGATCCATAATCATGTCAGAACTAAATAGCCCAAGACACGGGGGGCGTGGCCAAGACAGGCATGTGAGAGGACGCATCTCCCACAGCTCCTAACAGTGATCCGGTACTGATCCTCCCCCAGCCGCCTAATCGGTCCGACGGTCACCTATGCTCGCAGCCTGTGATCCGGGGACCACTGAGGTACAACCACCGGCTCTCTGTACCAGGGGGATGACCCGCAAAGGACAGGCGGAAATCGCGGGGCCGGAGCTCCAAGATGGCGCCGCCGCATCTGTAGTGAAGGGGACACCGCGCGGCCAGGACAAGCTAGGCCCCAAGGCAAGTAAGCCGCCCAAAACCCCCAAAGAACCCCCTAAGGACATGCTGTATTATGCCCAGAAGATGTCTGGGGCTATGGGGACCGAGATGCCCGTCCGATCGGGGGACCCCACACATATGATGCCTGATATACATGCAGACGCTGTCCCAGATCAGTGGGGAGAGGAGGAGGGGGGCCAGGCAGGCTCTGTGATGCAGGACACTTCAGCCCCAGATGCACAGGATGCAGTGCAACCCACTCTGGCTGATATCCTTAGGGCTGTGAACAAATGCACAGCCTCTGTTGATACTTTAAAGGAGCAGTTTGGCTTGCTGAGGCAAGACATGCAGAAGATCCGTGAACGTACCACGGCTGTGGAGAGCAGAGTTAGTGAGGTGGAGGACCAAATGCAGCCCATAGCCCAGGACACAAGAGCAGCCCTGCAGATGGCTAGAGATGCATACGATCGTGCTGAAGATTTGGAGAACCGCCTCAGAAGGAACAACATTCATATAGTGGGTCTCCCGGAGAGGGTGGAGGGCAGGGATCCTACTACATATGTGGAGAACTGGTTGATTGAACTTTTTGGCAAAAATTCATTTTCACCATTTTTTGCGGTGGAGCGTGCGCACAGAGTGCCCTCTCGCCCGCCCCAACAGGGGGGTCCTCCTAGATCCATCCTTGCGAAACTACTGCATTACCGGGACAGGGAGGCGGTGCTATGCCAAGCTCGGGAGCGAGCGAATGTACAGCACAATGGCACCAGAGTGTCCTTCTATCCGGACTTTTCGGCAGAGGTCCAGAGGCGCAGGGCTAAATTTAATGATGTGAAACGCCGCCTGCAACTCCTGCAACTTCCATACGCTATGCTTTATCCTGCAAAGCTCCGCATAGTGGTGCGGGGCCAGGCACAATTCTTTGAGTCTGCCAAGGAGGCTCTAACCTGGCTGGATCGGAACGAACAATCACTTCAGCGACGAGAGCAGGAGGAGGGGGAATAAGGTCTAAATTCTGATTGTGCCTGATGGCACGAATTGTATGCTGCTCAAAGACACCTTGCGTTTAATTTCCTCAGGGGGGATCCCCTATTATTGTTTGCGGCTACTGTTTTATGGCTGGGGGACATTATATGGCTATACAATGCAAGGAGAGTGATTTACACCACGTTGTCCAATAAGAGGATGTTACAATTGACTGAACCATGGCGACGTTCTGTCGTGAAAGGAGTTGCTGCTGCCCTGTTGGTGGATTATGTAGCTCTAGGACCCGTTAGGTCCACTGTTCCTACTAACTTTCCCTTTTTCAGCAGTTACAACTTCAAAGAGGTACATTGCAGCAGACGTGAATTAATACTCCTAGAGCGCAGTGCAGCGGGGTTCAGGAATGGTACGAGAGGGGTGACGTCACCCCTGCCCCGGGGACTATATTGTTGTCTCTACCCACGATTATCCGACCATTTATCTTTAATTGCGGATGCTCATGGCTAAGGTTTCTATTGTTTCCTGGAATGTGAGGGGTATGCACTCCCCCTTGAAACGTACAATGCTTAATATGTGTTTGAAGAAATTCCTTCCTGGGGTTATCTGTTTCCAAGAGACTCACTTAACGGCAGAGACAGTATGCTGTTTACGGTATGCATGGGTGGGGAGAGCTTATCACTCTACACACACCTCCTTTTCTAGGGGGGTGAGTGTACTGGTGCATGCAGCCTTGGATTTCCAGGAGTTTGACAGTGTCATAGACCAGGAGGGGCGATATGTATTTCTTCACTGCAGGTTTGGTACATTGAAATGTGTGCTGGCATGCATATGTAGCGGCCTCACCCCGACCTCTTTAACTAGGGGTATGTCGAGCGACAGAGTGAGGTGCGCTACGGCCCATGTCCTCCCCGTGCATGTGGGTGAGGTGAAGGCCAGTATCAATCTTTTCCTCGGGCCAAATGTGTGCTGGTTATGAGGGTCAGTCCTTCCGTGCCGGAATCTCCCTTTGTTCCCATCAACAGAGTCCATACACCCATCAAAGTCCAAACTCAGGTTTATTGCGTATCTCCACATACAGTCAAATGCAATGGCAGGATACGATGGGGAAGCAGGTCGAGGCACTGTACAGGTTCCTAGTCCCTACACTCCCTGTGCTATGACCAGGGGTTGCAGGAATCTTGATGAAAGCTCCACCGCTTCGCTGTAGCCCATATCAGGGGAAGATGTCCTCCAAGGGAGTTACTGAAGGCCCATCCGTCACCGGGTTGACGCTACACCGGGTCTTCGGACGGGTGACCCCCCCCCAGCCTCCTCACCTCAGATGCGGGTCCCCTCGCAAGGGGCGCCCTGGAGCAACTTCACCCTCGCGGGACCCAGTCGGAGTCACCGGGTCCCAGGCCTCCTCAATAGTACCTCACCCCAGGCTGAAGGTGCCCGGGATGGACTCCATCTTCGTTCCGGCCAGGCCTTGGGCGCCTAGGCCGGAACCTTGAACCGCCCGCACCCAGGCCTAAGGTGCCTGGGTGCGTGACTAGATGATCTCTTCCGAAAACCAACAGACCTCGTGGCGAGGGCGTCTCCCCCTTTTATCTCCTCCCATCGACACCACGGCGGGTTCCCCGCCCCAGCCGTACCATCTCCAGGAAGGGACAAAGAAGGGTAGCACTGTGGTAGTGATTCTACCTCGAGCCAGTAGGTACACTGACACCCACTGGTGAAAGAGAATATTACACCACCCAATCCTCCACGAATAACAAAAAGGGGTCTAATCCCTGATATAATTACACACCTGGGTCTCTCTACCCCCAGGTGTATCCCACTAACTTTGAAGACCCCGCTACACACTCCCCCTTGTGATTTGACGCTGGTCCCCAGCGTCAGGTGCACACCCATGTCTCCCAAGAAGTGGTGACATGAAGTGGGCCCCAGAGGCTATCCCTCAAATTTTGGATACTGTGTGTGCCAAGACCTGCTCCAGGGGAAGGGAACTATAAAACATTAAAACTTTTGTATAAAACATCTGTCATGTACACATATACAATCCCTCCCGTCACTGTCTAAGAACCACCCCATACTCAGTAGTCTTGACCGACGAATCTCCTGCAGAAGGGAAACAAAAAAAAACACATCCTAACACTCTGTGTTAACTTGGCATGAGTGGGTCCGTCAGCCGAGAGACCAACTCACTCCAATAAGTAAGTAATGCATGTGTAACATTTTCAAACATTCGTTGCACAACACTGCCACCTGGTGACAGCGCTGCGGTAATGACACTTGGTGAGATCTTCATTCTTCCTGCTTTCCTACTCTAACTCTACCCCAAAAGTCTCTGCCTTTGGCACATGAAGAAAAGGGAGAAAAAAAAACAACAGCTCCCAAATCTCCAGTGAGTAAAAGAAAAGCCCAAATCAAAACAAAAGTAGGGCACAGTTCTAGGCGTCTGGGAATGTCTCTTCCAGAAAGTTTCAACAGCAACAAGATAGGAGCTCACTTCTCCTATAAATAGAACCTTGGATCCGGCAGAAACAGGGGCTTCAGGTGCCCGTCAAACACTTCCACCGAATACTCGACATCCTCTCCTTCTTTCCGGCAGATGAGCACCTTATCGGCATGAATATGTCGCCCAAGTCTCCAATCAGCTCTGCAGTCCTTGAACTTTTTAGACACAGGCGGCGAACATGACAGGTATCGCCTGGCATGGGGTACTTTAAGTTTTTCCCATACAAACTCGTCATACCACCTTGGTCGCAGGACCTCGACTTCATACAATAGGTCCCGAGGCAAGTAGGGGTACTCCCACCCATATTCACGGGCGACTCTCTGGGAGAAAAGTCTCTGCAACCTGGCTAGAGGTGGCATCACATCTCACTCACCTTCTCCTGGCTGTACGATGGCCTTCGGGTGCCGAGGTACCTTCACCATCCCGGGTTTCTTTGTCTTTGGTGCCCGCAACGAAGCACGCTGCATCCCCAACATCAGAGCGGGTGATGTAGTTGAATGCGGGAAGTTGGTCGGAGGACTAGATTTCCTCGAGAACTCCGGGGCCTTCACCCGGAGCGTACTGTCTTCTATGGACATGGGGGAATCCTGTGGTTTACTCAGCACAGGTAGTGGGCGTCTGTCCCAGCCCTTCCGGTGAAACAGTTCGTCTATCTCTCCGTCATCCCCACAGTCTGACAATGACTCTAAGTCGGAGGTGTCATACATCTCAGCGGGAAGGTAGTCTCTAGTAGACGGAAGGCTACCCTCCCTTGCGGGCTCCACCAACTGTGGACCCCCGACACCTCCAACCAACACCACAGTCCCAGCCCCTGGCTCACCTGGACCTTCTGAAGAACTGGGATGTCCGGGACTCTCTTCTCTACTGGCGTCATCCAGGCCAGGCAAGCGGCGGGGTGAAGCTCGACCACGACCATAGGATGCCTGTACCAGGCCGACTTTCCTCTTCGGAGGTGGGAGCAGGGAGTCTGTAGTGACCGAAGCAGTGTCCTCGGATTTTTCTCTCTCAGTCTCTGGTTGGGCAGTCACTTCGCCCTGGTCAGCGCGCACGGGAATCTCCGCAAAGGCTTTGATCTCTCCCTCCGGAGTGGCGGTTCCTGTGATGCAGTTGAGGTGTAGGGCCCGGGGCCTTTCCGTGTGTGGTTCAACCTCAAAAAGAAACTCCTTGCATGCTTCGCATTGCCCGAATGGCTTTAGTTGGACCACCAGTCCCGAGCATCCGGGACAGATCACACCGAGGGCCTCCGTGTCTCTGCATGAATACAGAGCCAACTGTCCTCGGGGCCTGAGCCTTATCCCCGTGTCTGTAATGGGTGCAGCAAATGCAGTCATCTTGAAAGGATAAGGTACCGGCATCCACGGGGAGCCTGAGTTCGCTCTGACCACTTGCTGCTCCATCACGCGCTGACCTCGCGCCGGAGTCTCCACGTGTATCTCCACACGTGGCCAGACTCCTCCCACGACTTGCACGTTTTCGCGGCCTTCCTTCAGTCTCCTCCCACGAATTGCGCAGTCATGGGGTGCCTCGTGGCGCAGTGCAGCAAAAGTCCCCACATGTAGTTCGTCACACGGCTGGACTCCTCCCTCTTCCCGCTCTTTCTGCATGGGCCTCTCCCGGTTTTTCAGGGAAATTTCCACGACTTCGAGCACAGGGATGCACTTTGGCCAATCACATGGCCGACCTGCTCGGACCTCCTCCGGGCAGCAAAGTTCAAACACAGCCGTTCCAAACCTCAGGGTCAACACACATTTCATCCCGGACCGACGAGCCCCCACGTGTAGCGGCCTCACCCCGACCTCTTTAACTAGGGGTATGTCGAGCGACAGAGTGAGGTGCGCTACGGCCCATGTCCTCCCCGTGCATGTGGGTGAGGTGAAGGCCAGTATCAATCTTTTCCTCGGGCCAAATGTGTGCTGGTTATGAGGGTCAGTCCTTCCGTGCCGGAATCTCCCTTTGTTCCCATCAACAGAGTCCATACACCCATCAAAGTCCAAACTCAGGTTTATTGCGTATCTCCACATACAGTCAAATGCAACGGCAGGATACGATGGGGAAGCAGGTCGAGGCACTGTACAGGTTCCTAGTCCCTACACTCCCTGTGCTATGACCAGGGGTTGCAGGAATCTTGATGAAAGCTCCTCCGCTGCGCTGTAGCCCATATCAGGGGAAGATGTCCTCCAAGGGAGTTACTGAAGGCCCATCCGTCACCGGGTTGACGCTACACCGGGTCTTCGGACGGGTGACCCCCCCCCAGCCTCCTCACCTCAGATGCGGGTCCCCTCGCAAGGGGCGCCCTGGAGCAACTTCACCCTCGCGGGACCCAGTCGGAGTCACCGGGTCCCAGGCCTCCTCAATAGTACCTCACCCCAGGCTGAAGGTGCCCGGGATGGACTCCATCTTCGTTCCGGCCAGGCCTTGGGCGCCTAGGCCGGAACCTTGAACCGCCCGCACCCAGGCCTAAGGTGCCTGGGTGCGTGACGAGATGATCTCTTCCGAAAACCAACAGACCTCGTGGCGAGGGCGTCTCCCCCTTTTATCTCCTCCCATCGACACCACGGCGGGTTCCCCGCCCCAGCCGTACCATCTCCAGGAAGGGACAAAGAAGGGTAGCACTGTGGTAGTGATTCTACCTCGAGCCAGTAGGTACACTGACACCCACTGGTCACAGAGAATATTACACCACCCAATCCTCCACGAATAACAAAAAGGGGTCTAATCCCTGACATAATTACACACCTGGGTCTCTCTACCCCCAGGTGTATCCCACTAACTTTGAAGACCCCGCTACACATATATATCCCACCACCGTTCGTGGCGGCGGTACTCCGGCTCCTCCTTGCGTTTTTGGATGGTAGGCTGGATGTGCCGCTGCTAGTGATTGGTGACTTCAACTGCTGTTCGGACCAGGTGGCGGATAGACACCCGAGCCCTAGGCCCTCTGCCCTCGCCAGGAGTACTCCCCTGGCACGGTTGTTGCAAGAGGTGGGCTGGGTGGATATCTGGCGACATCGCAATCCTGGGCGACAGACAATTTACCTGCTTTTCAAAGTCCCATGGTTGCCTGTCTAGGATAGATCTGGGGGTGGGGAACCTGAGCATACTCCCATTTGTAGCTGACATTACACATAGACCCCGTAGTGTATCAGACTATTCTGCTCTAGTGGTACAGTTGCTGGTGGCTCCACCGGCAAAATTAACTAGGGCGCCCTGGAAGTTTAATGCATTTTGGTTGAAATTGTTTCGTTCCCATGAGGAGATAATGGGTGATATACGGAGGTTCTTTGATGACGGGGATGGAGTAGAATTTAATGTGCGGCACTGGGATGCCTTTAAGGCGCATCTCCGGGGCCTCCTGATAGGGGAAATGAATAAGGTTAAAAGAGCCTCCTCTGAGCTCCTGATAGAAGTGGAGGCTAGGGTTCAGGAATTAGAGAGGGTATATGTGACGGATCCCTCTGATCTGACCAGAGAAGCATGGGTGGCCGCTCAGTCGGCCTATCAACAACTACTTTCCTCCTCGGCTGAGAAGAAAAGGTTCTTTACGAAACAGGCGTTCTTTGAGGAGGGTGAGAAGACCGGCCGACTTTTGGCACGGATTGCAAACTCCCATCAACGCTCGCCTGCTATAGGAGCCATTAGGTCCAAGACAGGGAGTGTAGTCTCCCAACCAGAGTTGATTATGGAGGAATTGGTGGGTTTCTATGGAGCGCCATACGCCCAGGAGGATCTGGAGTTATACCTGGCCCGATTAGTCTTCCCTGCGCTGTCCGAGGGTCAGCGGGCACAGTTGGAGGCGCCGCTTACTGTCGGGGAGCTCCGGGGGGCTGTGGGTGCATTCCCTAATTGTAAGGCCCCGGGGGAGGATGGGTTGCCTATGGAGGTGTATAAGCAATACTCAGAGGAAATACTGCCCCAACTACTGAGAGTGTTTAACAATGCCAGGGAGAGAGGGACCCTTCCACCCTCAATGTCTAAGGCAAACATAGTACTACTGCTCAAACCGGGTAAGGATCCTGTAGACCCAGGGGCGTATCGCCCCATCTCCTTGCTGCAAAGCGACATCAAGATATTAGCCAAGGTACTGGCCATTCGGCTGAATGGGGTGATTACTTCAATTGTGCATGGGGACCAGGCTGGTTTCATGCCAAATAAATCTACAGTGGTTAATTTGCGGAGGTTGTTCCTGAATGTACAAGCAAGGGCAGATAACATGGGAAGCAGGGCACTCTTGTCCCTGGACGCCACAAAGGCGTTTGATAGCATAGATTGGAATTATCTTTGGTCGGTGCTGCGGAGGTTCGGGTTTGGTCCAATTTATATATCCTGGGTGAAGTTGCTATATAGTCAGCCGCAGGCCGCCATAAGGACCTTTGGTTCTTTGTCTGGGAGCTTTGCATTGAGGAGGGGGACTCGGCAGGGGTGTCCCCTGTCGCCCCTCCTCTTTGCTTTGGCTATTGAGCCACTGGCCATGGATATTCGGGCAAATTCTGGCATTACTGGTTTCTGCTATGGTGACTTGCAGGAAAAAGTCATGCTATATGCCGATGACACTCTGCTTCTTCTGGGGGACACGGACTCCTCCCTTAGGGAAGCTATGTCGACCATATCCAAATTTGGAGGGTTTTCCGGTTTGCATATAAACTGGTCAAAATCGGCGTTGCTCCTGTTGGATGGGGACGACACACAGGTGATTAACTCTTCCTGCCCCATTCCCATTACCACTGCTTTTAAGTACTTGGGGGTTCAGATCACAGCTAGGCCACGGGATTTTATCCATCTTAATATCTCCCCCCTGTTACTAAGGTTTAGGGATAAAGTCAAAACCTGGAAGGCTCTTCTCCTATCTGTGGCTGGCAGGGTGAATCTTATAAAGATGATACTCATGCCACAGCTACTGTATTTCCTTCATAATACTCCTATGGTTATCCCCCTCAAAACATTTCGTACAGTAAATAGTATCTTTCGCAGCCTCATATGGAGGGATAAGCTCCCTAGGATCAGATTGGAACATTTGCAGCGGCCCAAAGACTGCGGGGGCTTGGCGTTACCAAACCCTTGGCTGTATTACTTAGCTTCCCAGCTACAGCACCTTATAGGCATGTTTCCATTAGAGGCAGAGGGGGCGCCCACCTTGCAAACCTCGGCTCATAAACTGCTGCTGTTTACTGTGTGCAGAGATCCGGTTCCTGTGGCGTTGGAGGCTCAGGCCTTCGCTAAACCACATAAAAAGTTTCCAGTCGGCGTCTTCTTCCCTCTTCTCCTCCTCGATGTTGACTCGTCGCTTCCTCTCGCAGTAATGGTAAATCTTCGGTCCGCAGAGATTAATATAGGCTTCACATGACGTCATAGTCACATGGTCCGGGGCACATGTGCACATGACGTCACAGTCACATGCTCCAGGGCACATGTGCACATGTGCCCCGAAGCATGTGACTGTGACGTCATGGGACCATGTGACTGTGACGTCATGTGAAGCCTATATTAATCTCTGCGGACCGAAGATTTACCATTACTGCGAGAGGAAGCGACGAGTCAACATCGAGGAGGAGAAGAGGGAAGAAGACGCCGACTGCGACGACGGAGAAGACCGGCTCCTCCACTAGCAAAAGAGCTACCAAGAAGTTAGTGGAGGGGCCGGCAGAAGGACAATGGAGAGCCGGACGAGACGACGGAGAAGACCGGGCCTCTGCTAGCAAAAGAGCTAAAAAGAAGTTAGCGGAGGCCCGGCAGAAGAAAGAACCGGAGAGCGCGGCGACGACACCGGAGACCCCCGAAGTCGGAAGAAGACCTCCGGAGCGGTGCAATAAAATACTTTTAAAAACTGTGTTGTGTTTTTATTTCCATTTATTTTCCGCCAGGTGAATGGGTAGGGGTACGATGTACCCCTTACTCATTCACATAGGGTGGGGGGCCGGGATCTGGGGGCCCCCTTATTAAAGGGGGCTCCCGGATTCTGATAAGCCCCCCGCCCGCAGACCCCGACAACCAACGGCCAGGGTTGTCGGGAAGAGGCCCTGTCCTCATCAACATGGGGGCAGGGTGCTCTGGGGTGGGGGGGCCGCAGGTCGCCCCCCTGCCCCAGAGCACCAAACCCCCCATGTTGAGGGCATGTGGCCTGGTACGGTTCAGGAGGGAGGGGGGCCGCTCTCGTCTCCCCCTCTTCCCCTGCGGCCTGCCAGGTTGCGTGCTCGGATAAGGGTCTGGTTTGGATCTTGAGGGGGACCCCCACGCCGTTTTTTCGGCGTAGGGTTCCCCTTCAAATCCAGACCAGACCCAAGGGCCTGGTATGCTCCTGAAGGGGGAACCCATGCCGGTTTTTTCTTTAAAAATTGGCGTGGAGTTCCCGCTCAGGATTCATACCAAACGCAGTGCCTGGTATTGGCGGGAATCCGCGCCTATCAGCAATGCGTGTCGCTCATCGTGAAAGGAACATTTTTACCTTTCCCGATGACGAGACAGCTCGGCGCTGGCTCTCGCGACGGAGCTCATAGGGTGTCAATATCGCCGCTAGAATATCTACGATATTGTGTAGATTGACACAATATCGGCGGCACCTACTGTACACCCACTGTAACTGCTTGCAGATGCCTGTCTGTGTTACACAACAGAACAACACCACGAGCAATAAGGGGTAGCTTCAGGTGTATACTGTGCAGGAGGTTTAGCAAAGAATAACACTGACACTGTCCCTGCCTAGCCTTCTCTCTCCCTGCACGCCAACACACTGTAAATGCACAAGGTTTAGCAAAGAATATCACTGACACTGTCCCTGCCTATCCTTCTCTCTCCCTGCATGCCAACACACTGTAAATGCACAAGGTTTAGCAAAGAATATCCCTGACACTGTCCCTGCCTATCCTTCTCTCTCCCTGCACGCCAACACACTGTAAATGCACAAGGTTTAGCAAAGAATATCACTGACGATGTCCCTGCCTATCCTTCTATCTCCCTGCACGCCAACACACTGTAAATGCACAAGGTTTAGCAAAGAATATCACTGACACTGTCCCTGCCTATCCTTCTATCTCCCTGCACGCCAACACACTGTAAATGCAGAAGGTTTATCAAAGAATATCACTGACGCTGTCCCTGCCTATCCTTCTCTCTCCCTGCACGCCAACACACTACACAAGGCCGCCGCGCTGGCGGCCTTTTATAGTGTGGGGCATGTACTAAACCCCCTGAGCTATAACTGGCCACAGGCATCCTGCCTGTGGCCAATTATGGCTCTTCTCGCTGCCGGCGCTGTGATTGGCCAAGCATGCGGGGTCACAGTGCATGCTTGGCCAATCACAGCGCCGGCAATGCACTGCGATGGCGCAGTATATTGTGGGCCGTTCGCGTCACACGAATTTGCCGCGAACGGCCCACAAAGTTCTGCTTTCGCCGAACAGGCGAACAGCCGATGTTTGAGTCGAACATGCGTTCGACTCGAACACCGAGCTCATCCCTAGCCACCAGTAGTGACGACTGATGAGTAAGAAGGATCGGAGGAATCCAGAATGACCTGCCATCTTGGAATCATGTCCCCAACGAAGGATCTTAGCTCTTAGCTAAGTGGGGACAAAGGTCTTACCAGGAGGACTTTTTGACTTCAGGGTGGTAGAATGGGCAACAATGTACGAGGTTGGAATGATCGGCTCAGGTTCAGGGGTGGACTCCTCGTCCAAAGTGTCAAATGACCTAGAGAGCGCATCAGCCCGACCATTGCAGGAACCAGGTTTGTATGTAATCGTGAAATTAAAATGGGAAAAGAAGAGACTCCACCTGGCCTGTCTGGGATTCAGACGTTTAGCATTCTGTAGATACTGTAAATTCTTGTGATCAGTAAAGATCGTTATGGAGTGAGGGGAACCCTCCAAGAGATGACGCCACTCCTCTAACGCCAATTTAATTGCGAGAAGTTCCCGATCACTGATGGCATAATTCCTCTCTGCCTGAGAATTGTTTTTGGAGAAGAACGCACATGGTTGACGTCTCTTCTCAAAGAATTGAAGAAACACAGCTCCCACTCCCATTGAGGAAGCATCCCCTTCAATAAAAAATGCATCCCTAGGATTTGGTCTCCTCAAGAGAAGTCTAGAAACAGAGGCCGGTTTCGAGTCGTGAAGCGCAGAGACAGCTTCGGGAGGCCAGTCTTTGGCATTCGCACCCTTCTTGGTCAAAGCGATAATAGGCGCGGCAATGGAACAGTAATTCCTTATGAACTGCCTATAATAATTTGTGAAGCCAAGAAAGCGCTGTGTGGCCTTGAGACTAGCAGGAAGAGGCCAGTTGGTAATAGCCAAGACCTTCCCAGGATCCATACGAAGACCCAAACTTGAGACAAAGCACCCCAGAAACAGGACCTCAGAACATTCAAAGGACCATTTCTCAAACTTGGCATAGAGATTATTCTCTCTAAGATGCTGAAGTACAGTGCGGACATGGTTTCTGTGGACGAGCAGATTTTCCAAAAAGATCAGAATGTCATCCAGATAGATGACAACAAACTGGTACAGCAGATCCCTGAAGATTTAATTGACAAAGTTTTGAAACACGGCTGGGGCATTACACAAACCAAAAGGCATAACCAGGTATTCATAATGCCTGTCTCTAGTGTTAAATGCAGTCTTCCATTCATCACCCTCCCGTATTCGAATGAGATTGTACGCGCCTCTGAGATCCAACTTGGTGAAAATGGAGGCACCCTTCAACCTATCGAATAGCTCAGATATTAAGGGTAAGGGGTATCGATTTTTGATAGTAACCGCGTTTAAACCTCGATAGTCGATGCAGGATCTTAAGGTACCATCCTTTTTGGCAACGGAAAAGAACCCTGCCCCTGCAGGCGATGAGGATTTCCGGATGAAACCTCTCTCTAGATTCTCTGCGACATACTCAGACATGGCCTGGGTCTCTGGGATGGACAGAGGGTAGGTACGACCCCTGGGCAGAGTTGCTCCGGGGACAAAGTCAATAGCACAGTCAAAAGACCTGTGGGGAGGAAGCACCTCAGCTGATTTCTTACAGAACACATCCCGGTAATCGCTGTATGCAGGGGGAAGATCAGAAGATACAGAAGTGGTAGCAACCGGAAGTCTCTCCTTGGGGGCCACCTTGAGAAGACATGACGAGAAACATGAGGGACCCCAAGCCAGGATCTGCCCAGAGACCCAGTTTACATGTGGAGAGTGGAGCTGTAGCCAAGGAAGGCCTAATACAATGGGGGTAGAGGCCTTGGGTAGAATGAGAAAGGATATCCACTCCTGGTGGAGAATCCCTACCGACATCCTAATAGGTAGCGCCTGGAAGCGAATAGGGTCCTCTGGGAGAACAGTGCCATCAATTGCCGAGACTACCAATGGCGTAGTGAGAGGTGAAAGGGTAAGCTTCATAGAAGAAGCAGTTCTCCAATCCATAAAATTGCCAGCAGCCCCGGAATCCAGATATGCAAGGGTTGATTGAGGAGAAGTGCCTACATGAAGGAACACCAGCAGGAGAAGACGAGAAGGTGATGTTTCTGGGTCCAATACTCCACCTTCCAAATGTATTAGACCCGAGCATTTCCCAGACGAAGCGAGCAGAAGTCACGAAAATTACCCTTGCCCCCACAATAGAGACACAAGCCCAGAGTTCTGCGCCTAGCACGTTCTTCGGGGGTTAGTCTGGTCCGGCCCAGCTGCATAGGTTTCTCAGCAGGCAGAAGATGCTCCGCAGGACAAAGGGAGGGGATCTCAGACTGGCTAGGGCCCAGGGAGTGCTGGCGTCTCTTTTCTAGGGACCTCTCCTGAAAACGAATCTCGATCTGATTGCACAAAGAAATTACATCATCCAGACCGGTGGGGATGGCTCTTCCCGCTAATTCGTCTTTCACTCGGTCAGAGAGGCCATGTAAAAAGGTAGCGACCAGGGCCTCATTGTTCCAGCTCAATTCAGCTGTGTGGATACGGAACTGAAGAGCATATTGTCCCACTGGACAAGATTCTTGGCGAAGACGTAAGAGAGCACTAGCCGCTGAAGAAGCCCGGCCGGCTCCTCGAAGATGTTACGAAAGAGTTTCAAGAAGTCAGACAGGCTGGAAACCACCGGATCATTCTTCTCCCACAGGGGGGCAGCCCAGGCTAAAGCTTCACCGGAGAGGAGGGAAATGATATAGGCTACTGTGAGGGGGTTAGCTCGGCAGCGGGTGTGTGTGACCCCCGGGATGGGCTCCCCACACAAAAACAGGCCCAGCAAACGGAGGTTGTGGTTTTCAAAATCAAAAAAGGTGCGGTTTATTTTCTATTTACAGTGACAAAACACAGCAAAGCCAAAAGAAACATAAACAAAATAAATCCTGGTCAACTTGACCTCTGACTAAACATACAGGTTTCCTAACTAACAACTGGGATCAGCCTAGTGCTGTCCTAGTCCCTAAGTCCCTGGTTTTAAATGTCCAAGCAAATAGCCACACAGGCTTTGTCTCACCGCACAGGGGTTCACTCTCCCTAGACAGTCCACACAGGTCTGGTTCCAGGCATGAGCTAACATCTAATGAAGCTGGGAGTTCTTATAGAGGCCTAAATGAGCTGACAAGCTTCAGCTGGTCTCATCAACTCCCTGTCTGCACGACGCCCCACACTCTCCCTAGAGGTATGAATCATCCATGAGCCCACTAGCCTTAGCTGGGCTTATACAACTCTCCACCTAGTTGTATAAGTCGGCGTAAAGCCTGAATCTGGGCGAAATATATCTACCCCCCTGGATGCAACCAGGTGACTTTACCTTCCTGCTGTCACATACCCCCCCCTCTTGTTTTAACCTCGGGGTTGGAACACCAGCAATCAGGCATTCATGTACTCGAGACAAAGCATCCACATTCCCCATTTGAACGCCAGGGCGATGCTTTACTGTGAAGTTGAATTCCTGGAGGGCCAGGAACCACCTATTCACTCTTCTATTTGTTTCCTTGTTTTGAGCCATCCACTTTAACGGAGCGTGATCCGTAACCATGTCAAAGTGCCTACCTAGCAGGTAGTACCGAAGGGAATCTAGAGCCCACTTCACCGCTAAACACTCCTTTTCAACGGTGGCGTAATTTACCTCATGGGACTTCAACTTCCTGCTGAGGTAAATGACTGGGTGCTCTTCCCCGTTCCAGACCTGGGACAATACTGCTCCTAACCCCACATCTGACGCATCACTTTGTACGACAAAGTCTTTAGAGAAGTCGGGTGAGTACAACACTGGCTGGCTACATAAGGCTTGTTTCAAGAATTGGAATGCTGCCTCAGCCTCGGGGGTCCATTTAATCATGACCGACCCTTTCCCCTTCGTTAGGTTGGTTAGGGGCACAGCCTTAGAAGCAAAGTGGGGAATGAATCGCCGATAATACCCAGCGATTCCCAGAAAGGCTCGTACCTGCTTCTTGCTGTTGGGACGTGGCCAACTCTGGATGGCCTCGACTTTGTTGAGTTGGGGTTTTATTACTCCCCTCCCAATGGTGTACCCAAGATATTTGGCCTCCTCCTGCCCAATGGTACACTTCTTGGGGTTAGCCGTAAACCCCGCTTCCCGAACAGAGTCCAGGACTGCTTGCACTTTTGGCAGATGTGAGGCCCAATCTGTGCTATGGACAATTACGTCATCCAGGTAAGCTGCAGCATACTTCCGATGGGGCCTCAGCATCTGGTCCATTTTCCGCTGGAATGTGGCCGGCGCATTCTGTAACCCGAACGGCATTCTTTTATATTGGAACGCCCCGTCTGGGGTTACAAATGCGGTTTTCTCTTTGGCCAATTTGGCCAGGGGGATTTGCCAATACCCTTTTGTGAGGTCAAGAGTCGTCATGTATCGGGCTGTTCCCAGCCAGTCGATCAACTCATCTATACGTGGCATGGGGTAGGTGTCAAATTTTGTAACTTTGTTCAACTGACGAAAATCGTTACAAAATCGCCAGCTCCCATCCGGTTTAGGCACCAACACAATGGGACTAGACCAATCACTTTGGGACTCCTCTATCACCCCTAAGTTCAGCATTTTCTGTACTGCCTCCCGTATTGCCTCCCGTCGGGCCTCTGGGATCCGATAGGGTTTTAACTTCACCCTTTCACCGGGCGGGGTAATGATGTCATGCTCTACCCCAAATGTTTGTCCCGGCAGCTCAGAGAATACCTCCTTGTTGCGAAGCACAAACTCCTTAACCTCCTGTTGTTGGGGTTGTGACAAGGTGGCTGCTATTCCAACCTCAGGAATCACGCAACCAGTTTGAGCTGGTGACCAAGTGTCTGCGACTAGGGACTCTCTATCCCTCCAGGCTTTCAACAGATTAACGTGATAGATCTGTTCGGGCTTTCGCCTTCCTGGTTGTCTGACCTTGTAATTCACTTCGCTCACTTTTTCCATTATCTCGTAGGGGCCTTGCCATTTGGCAAGGAATTTACTTTCAACCGTAGGGACAAGTACCAGTATCCTATCCCCCGGGGAAAAGGTACGGGTCTTGGCTCCACGGTTGTACACTCTCTGCTGTGCTAACTGCGCTTGGGCCAAATGTTCCTTCACGATGGGCATTACCTGTGCAATTCGGTCTTGCATCAGGGCGACATGCTCAATCACACTCCTGTGGGGAGAACTCTCACTTTCCCAAGTTTCCTTGGCAATATCCAACAGCCCTCTTGGGTGTCTCCCATACAGTAACTCAAAGGGGGAGAATCCCGTAGAGGATTGGGGCACCTCCCTAATAGCAAACATCAGATAAGGAAGTAGACAGTCCCAATCCTTTCCATCTCTATCCACCACTTTCTTCAACATTTGTTTTAGGGTTTTGTTGAATCTTTCAACCAGCCCATCGGTTTGGGGGTGATACACAGATGTACGTAATTGCGTCACTTTGAACAATTTACACAGCTCCTTCATAACCCGGGACATAAAGGGTGTACCTTGGTCCGTAAGCAGTTCTTTACAAATACCCACCCGGCTAAACACAAGAGATAGCTCTTTGGCTATGGTTTTGGCCGAGGTATTTCGGAGAGGGATCGCTTCTGGATAACGGGTGGCATAGTCCATTATAACTAATATGTACTGGTGCCCCCTAGCGGACTTGATTATAGGACCTACCAAATCCATGGCGATCCTCTCAAACGGGACCTCAATGATGGGTAGAGGGACCAGCGGGCTATGGAAATGTGGCATCGGGGCCGACCTCTGACACACAGGGCAGGAGGAACAATAATTTTCTATGTCCTTCATCACCCCCGGCCAATAGAATCTCTGTAATACCCTCTCTCGGGTTTTCTCTGTCCCCAGCTGACCTCCAAGAATGTGCCCATGGGCCAACTCCAACACCAACTTCCTGTAAGGTTTGGGCACCACAAGCTGCTCAACGGTTTCTTCTGCCCTTTTTGCCACCCGATACAGTAGGTCCTTCTCTACGCTGAAGTATGGGTAAGTGCAGGTATTATCTGGGTTCACTAACTCGCCATCTATTTTCACTACGTTTTCCCGTGCCTTTATTAGGGCGGGGTCTTTCAACTGTTCTGTGGCAAAGTTTTCCCTGTGAACCTCAAGATCAGAAAACTCCACAGACGGTAGGTTTTCGTCTGAGGAGGTGGGCTCCTCTCCAGTTTCTTGAGTCTCCCCTGCCAATACTGATAAGGGAAATTCCGGAGAGTCCTCACCACTCTCAGGGGAGTTCTGGCTATCACATTCCTGGTACATAGGGTCACCAGTGGGGGGCTCAGGATCATCCCACAGTTCCCAGAACTTCGGAAAATCCCTTCCCACAATGGCGTCATACGGTAACTGAGATACTAAGCCCACTGGATGAGAGAGGGTACCTTTGGGGGTCTCGAAACACACTGTAGTCACTGGATACTCTCGGGTGTCCCCATGCACACAAATAACAGCTACCTTGCTATTCCCAGAGACCTCTGTTTTAACTAACTCAGCCTTTATCAGGGTCACAAGGCTACCTGAATCCAGCAATACCACAACATTTCTACCATTAACACATATTTCGCATAAATGTTTCTCAGTTCCTCGAATGGCAGTGCATGCGACTGTCGCACACAGCGACTGACGTCTGCCCGTCAGAAAGTCACACTGCATGGGTTCCTCCACAACCGGGCAATTGGCTGCAATATGTCCCACTTGCCGGCAGCGGTAGCAAACGATCCTTCTTGCCGCCTCTTGAGCCGCTGATTTCCCAGGCTGTTCTCGCCAAACTTGGGGTAGAGCTCCCACCCTCTCACTCTCTCCACCCTTACCCCTTGGAATCCTCTTATCCGCCCCTGGGGATGGTCTGGTCTTAGGGTGGAAAGTCCGAGTGTCTCTGGAAGAGGCCGTCAGGTTCTCTGTAGCCAAGTATTTCTCCACACGATCCACAAGACCATCGGCCGTCTCTGGGTCTCCATGGCTTACCCACTTTTGGATGGCAGTAGGAAGAGCTCTCAAAAACCGATCCATTACAACACGTTCCACAATCTTTGGTGCGGACAAAGTCTCTGGCTGTAGCCACTTTCTGCTCAGGTGAATGAGATCATACATTTGAGACCTGGGGGGTTTTCCAAGCTGGAAAGTCCAGTTATGCACACGCTGAGCCCGGACAGCCTGGGTGACACCCAGCCTTGCCAATATCTCAGCTTTTAGCATCACATAGTCTTTTGCTTGGTCAGGCTCTAGGTCATAGTAAGCCTTCTGCGATTCACCAGTTAACAGAGGAGCCACCAGTCCAGCCCACTGCTCCTCAGGCCACTTTTCTCTTTCAGCAGTCCTTTCAAATGTGGTCAAAAATACCTCTGGATCATCCTCTCCAGTCATTTTTGTCAATAAACGACTCACCCCAAAGGACGCGGTATTAGTGGGACGGCTTTCCTCACTGGTCTACGGACGTTGCTGCATTACTGCTTCCATTTGTTGTATTCTCTGCTCTTGCTTCTGTAACAGGTCTATGAAGCGGGCCTCAGATTGCTGCTGGGCTTGTTGCTGAGCTTCCAGACTCTGTTGGTGAGCTTGCTGCTGGGCTGCAAGGCTCTGTTGATGAGCTTGCTGCTGGGCTGCGAAGTTCTGTTGTTGAGCTGCAAGGCTCTTTTGCAAACCTGCATTTGTCTGCTGTTGATTGGCATTTGCTAGAGCCAGCTGCTTCAGTATCTCCTCCATGCTGGCTTAAAAAAAACTGCCACTGGTTCTCCACCAACTGTGAGGGGGTTAGCTCGGCAGCGGGTGTGTGTGACCCCCGGGATGGGCTCCCCACACAAAAACAGGCCCAGCAAACGGAGGTTGTGGTTTTCAAAATCAAAAAAGGTGCGGTTTATTTTCT
Organism: Rana muscosa; assembly: GCA_029206835.1. Classification (NCBI taxonomy): domain Eukaryota; kingdom Metazoa; phylum Chordata; class Amphibia; order Anura; family Ranidae; genus Rana; species Rana muscosa. The sequence continues at coordinate 432,337,696 of CM055120.1, read as the reverse complement.
ATTTACAGTGACAAAATACAGCAAAGCCAAAAGAAACATAAACAAAATAAATCCTGGTCAACTTGACCTCTGACTAAACATACAGGTTTCCTAACTAACAACTGGGATCAGCCTAGTGCTGTCCTAGTCCCTAAGTCCCTGGTTTTAAATGTCCAAGCAAATAGCCACACAGGCTTTGTCTCACCGCACAGGGGTTCACTCTCCCTAGACAGTCCACACAGGTCTGGTTCCAGGAATGAGCTAACATCTAATGAAGCTGGGAGTTCTTATAGAGGCCTAAATGAGCTGACAAGCTTCAGCTGGTCTCATCAACTCCCTGTCTGCACGACGCCCCACACTCTCCCTAGAGGTATGAATCATCCATGAGCCCACTAGCCTTAGCTGGGCTTATACAACTCTCCACCTAGTTGTATAAGTCGGCGTAAAGCCTGAATCTGGGCGAAATATATCTACCCCCCTGGATGCAACCAGGTGACTTTACCTTCCTGCTGTCACACTACCTTAGCCCGATCAGACAGGAAGTTTTGAGGCTGAAGCTCAAAATGAATCGTGCATTGGCTGAGAAGCCCCCTGCAGGCCTTGGGGTCCCCAGAGAAACGTAACGGAGCTGGCAGTTGTAGTGAGTGTGTGGCTGCGACTGGTGCGATAGGTGCAGCCGCTGGTTGTACTTGAGGTTGCAGATTCGGGATTCCCAAGGAGGCCTGGAGCTGCTCGAAGCGGGAAGCCAGATCCTGGAGGAATCGCATCACCTGAGTCTGATTCGATTCCTGGGTCTCAAGTCTGCGGACTATGCCCTGCAATGGATCATCTGCGGGGAGCGGCACATCAGCTGGGTCCATGGCTGATCAAACTGTCAGGTCACCTGTGGCCAGATGACAGATGCACACCGTTGGGGGTAAGGAGTGCACCACAAGGTAGTGAACCCTATGGCTGACTGCTGCAGATGGGAAACTGGGTGGTTGTGGAAAGCAGGACCAGTGGAGCACAACAGGGATCCACAGGGAGCTAGAGCCTAAGATTCCCCAGGGCGCGGAGTCTAAGATCCAGCAGGTTTTCACCAGAGCCTCTAGTGGTGAGGATATCCTACGCAGCCCCCAGAGTCCCCTAGCTCACGCTCCGTATGGTAAAGAGGATAGAGGGGAATCAGCAGCACAGGATCAGCAAGGCAGACTTGCAGTGCACAGGTTAATATAGAGTTCTGTGATAGGGCCTGGGGTGGAGCCAGGCTGGGAGGAGAGATTATAAAAGCAGCCAGGTGAAAGAGTCTGGCCTCTAAGGTGAACACCAGAGGAGGAAGGTAAGATGGCAGACAAACATTACTGCATATCCATGACAATGTGTTAGTGGCAGGTTTAAATAGGCCAGGGGGGCGCCAACATCTGTCACGTCGTGCGTGTGCATCTGCGTGCACCCCCGTCACGCACCTACGTGCGCGCATGCGCACAGGGATTCGTCTGGCGCAACCATGACGAGTGCTGGCAGGATTGCCCATTCTCTGGCCATTTCCCTGACAGTGCCTCCCCCCCAAGGGACAGCCTCCTGATTGCCTAATCGAGCCCATCTTTCAGGGGGAACAGACCCGAAATCTTTGTAAAAGTCTAGAAGCGTATATATTGCCTGCAGGTTCCCAATAATTCTCTTTTGCTGAGTACCCTTTCCATTTAATGAGAAACTGAATTGTCCTACCTCTCATATGACAGTCCAGGGTGACTTCTACTTCAAACTCTGTTTCATCTCCCACTGAGACTGGAGGCGTGGAACTTCTTCTCTCCCTAGGAATAACAGATTCAGGCAGAGAAACATGGGACACTGGATGAATTCTATAGGAACTTGGTAGTGCCAGTTCGAATGCCACCGGGTTAACCTCTCGTTTTATCTCAAATGGGCCGATACATTTTGGTCCCAAATCCTGGGAGGGGCAAAGAAGCCTGTGATTTGCAGAAGAGAGCCATACTTTATCCCCAACCTTAAAGATAGGATTCCCTTTCTTCTTTTTATCGTATTGTTTCTTAGAGCTCTCTTGGGCCTTTTGCATGGTTACCTGGATGGTTTGGTAGTTAGCCTGGATGGAATTTATCCTGTCTTGAACTGCTGGGACTGAGGCTTCCGGAATGACATTAGGCAGGAATGAGGGATGGAACCCATAATTAGCCCAGAAAGGTGACTGGTTAGTGGTTGTATGCACTGAATTATTGTATGAAAACTCCGCACACGGGAGTAAAGAGATCCAATCGTCCTGGGAAAAAGAGCTGAAGATAGGCACACTTCAATTGACAGCATTTTACAGAGTTCTCCCCAGAACCTGGAGGTAAATTGTACCCCTCTATCGAACACAATGTTATCAGGTAGGCCATGTAGTCTGACTATCTCCTTTATAAAAAAAATTGCCATGTCTGCAGCAGATAGTGTACCTATCATGGGCAAAAAGTGTGCCATCTTGGACAGTCGGTCCACTACTACCAGGATAGTTGTGCACTCTTCTGAGGGAGGTAGATCTATTATGAAGTCCATAGATAATTTTCTCCATGGTTGTTCCAGCACTGGCAGTGGTAGTAACAAACCCCAAGACTTAACGTTGGACCCCTTGTTTCACTGGCAGGTAGTGCAGGAGTTAACATACTCCCTGCAGTAAGATTTTAAAGTAGGCCACCAAAAAAATCGTTGGATAAGTTCCATTGTTTTTCGCACCCCGAAGTGGCCGGCAAGTTGGTGATCATGGAATATCTTTAAGACCTGGATTCTAGCTTTCTGCGGAACAACATTTTTATCTTGGTACCAAAGGAACTCTTCCTGGTTTCTTAAGGAGGATGCCTCTGGTTCTGAGCATTGGAAGGATGCCTGTTCAAATGAAGCCTTAAGATCAGATTGGATCATGAGAAAGTTTTGTGGCGACAAGATTGTGCTGGGAGCTGTCTCTTTAGGAGCTGTCTCTTTAGGAGCATCAGGAAACATCCAGGATAGAGCGTCAGCTTTCCTATTCTTGAACCCAGGGTGGTATGTGTTGCGAAAGTTGAACCTAAAAAAAGAACAGAGCCCATCGAGCTTGTCTGGATCTTAGGCATTTAGCAGTGTGAAGGTATTCTAGGTTCCTGTGATCCGTGAATATAATAATAGGGTGGGTGGCACCTTCAAGAAGATATCTCCAATCCTCCAAGGCTGTGTAGCGATACCCCCAGACTAAGGGAGCCGCTGGTTTGCTTTTGGGCCCTGTACACAGCACAGCCAACCCCCGGCAATCTACTCAGCTCTTCTCTGGCACAGCTAGTCTAGGGGTGGTATTTCTATATAGCTCTATAACAGTTGTAGGATTAGGGGTTGTTAGCTCTCGTAGTAGATGCGTTTTTTCAGTGATGCAAGCCAGTCAGGAACTCTGTTTAATGAAACATGGAGGGGGAGATTTGGGACTTCTGCCCCTGATGAGTGTCTCATACACGAAACGCGTCAATCTTTCTGGGATGCTATCGTATGCCTGTATTCAACCTCTAATTCTGAGTAATGGGGACACAGATCCATGCCCCCAACCAATCATCAATTTTGTATATATTATGTCTATGCATTATGGTCTTATTGCTTTTTATGTATTTTTATCTGCTATGTGCTGTCCTTATGATATATGTACATATATTAATTTTTTGGAATGTATTTGCTATCATTCAGACCACTAAGTGGCGCCTGGCTACCATACACATGTACTCACCACTATACCCATGTAGCAAAATGCTGAAACTGAGAATATGGTTTGGATCACTTCAGAGGTGACAGCAAAGATTCATTCCAGGAAATGTAGAGACAGAATGTCTACTGATGTCTGAATAAGTAAACTGGGTTAATTGGGGGTCTGAGGTAGCGTTCCATTCATCTATTGTCAGTATGTTAATGACCATCTATTATCTGCTACGGGATGTAATTACACTCCTAGTAATGTGTCTGGCACGGTTTCATTGTTATGGGTAAATATGCAGAGACCAACGTCTCACACATCCCAGGTAATTAAATCGCTGTCATCTGTTAATTGTTGATGGTAATGCCCCTGTAAAATGAGTTAAGAAAACCCTTGTATGGGAAATGATATAAAAAGCCAGCCTGGGCAAAATAAAGCGTTGATTTACTCCCAGAACTGTGTGTCGTCCAGTTACTGGGGGGGGTAACAGGTTGCCTTGGATAAGTCAGTACTTCCTCAGCTTCAAGGATTTCCCAGCGGACTTTGGAGCTCCGCAACACTGTTTGGCAGCGGTGGGATTAAAGCCTTGCAGCAAGAGGAAGCAGCGTTCATGCAAATTCGGCTACACGAATGGAAGTGTGAATGGAGACAAACTATGCTGGATTAAAACGAGCGACGTTTAAGGATTTGCTGGAAGCAAGAGGGAAGAGCGCCAGCACTAAAACCAAAGCAGAGCTGATTGCAGAACACAGTATGGCTACAGAAGCCATGGAGACCGAGTTTAACCAAGAAGTGAAATGCAGGCTAGCGTTTTATGGAGAAAACCCCTCCACCGAGCTGGTACAGGCAACGTTAGCCCAAGTGGATGCCTTTATCACGGCGAGAGAAGAAAGGGAGACCCAACTCCGGCTGGCGGAACAGCATGCCTCTGAGAGACTGCTAACGACTACACCGGCACCAGAGACAAAACTAAAAGTACCCCATGATGCCTTTAAAAAGTTTATGGAAGCAGAGGAAGAGATCGATAGCTTCCTGCAAGATTTTGAACGGCAATGCAAGCTGTACCAGGTACCCCAGACAGACTGGGTACGGATCTTAGCTGGTAAGCTGTCAGGCCGTGCAGCAGAAGCCTACAGAGCCGTGCCAGAGGAGGAAATCACAAGCTATAGCCGGGTAAAGGAAGTTATTTTGGCAAGGTATGCCATCACCCCAGAAGCATACAGGAGACGCTTCCGGGACACAAAGAAACAGGAGAAGGACTCCCACACCGAATGGGCTTGCCGAATGCAGAGGGCAGCCCTAGCTTGGCTGCAAGCCAGTCAGGCAACCACAGCAGACGCGATCACCCAGCTGATTTTACTGGAGCAATTCTTTAATGGACTAAACCCAGAGGTACAGGAGTGGGTAAGGGATCGCAAACCTACCACTCTCTCGGAAGCGGCCAGGCAAGCTGATGAATATCAAGATGCCCGCCGGCCATCACAGACTAGCTTCCGACCAAGCACCAGACCACTGAACCATAACCCAGGCCCCCCAGCTACACAACGACCCGGGCTAATCCCTAACTCCCCTGCAAATCGATACCTCGGGTGCAAGGGAGTGCAGTGCTATTCATGCAAGCAATTTGGGCACTATCAGAGAGACTGCACTCAGAACCAGGACCAAGCTGCATGGATTCGACCAGGGCCACCCCCTCCAGCACAGGCTGCCGCTCATTGCTATCACACGGAAGCGGCCCGGTCAACCGAGGAGCAGGAGAATTGGAGGAACACTGGAGTATCCTACACGAGGCTGACCCAGTACAGGCGGCTACCGACAACAGGCAACACCATCGCCAGTCAGTACAGCTGAACGGGAAGACTGCTCAAGGTCTACGAGATTCCGGCGCCACCCTCACACTGGTCAAACGTCACCTGGTTCCAGAGGCCGACCACACGGGAGTTCCGTAGTTGTGCGGGTTGCAGGGGGAGCAGTACACAGGCTACCCACGGCAAGAGTACACCTGAACTGGGGTGCCGGCTCCGGATTAATTAAGGTGGGGTTGATCCAGGAACTTCCCGCTGATGTCCTGCTGGGGAACGATCTTGGCCAGTTGACTTCTGCTTTTGCATCAGCCCCGGTTACCAACGAGATCTACCCCGTTACCACCCGGTCCCAGGCCCCCACCACGGAAAACAGCGCATCCTCTGAGGCTCGGATGCTTCAATGTTTGGATTGGGCGCGGTATTGAGCCAGGTTGGAGCAGATGGCGGAGAACACCCCGTAGGTTACTTGAGCAGGAAGCTTCTCCCCAGGGAAGTGAGCTACGCCGCCATAGAAAAAGAATGCCTGGCTGTGGTGTGGGCCCTAAAGAAGCTTCAGCCCTACTTGTACGGACAACAGTTTACCCTACTCACAGACCACAACCCGTTGGTATGGCTAAATCGAGTGGCAGGGGACAATGCCCGGTTGTTGCGCTGGAGTCTGGCGTTACAACCGTATGACTTTACTATCCACTACCGCCCCGGGAAACAGAACGGCAATGCTGACTGATTATCGCGGCAAACTGAACTGGAAAAGTGATCCGTGAGTACTCTCCGGACATCCCCAAGCCGATCCGTTAAGGATCAGACTGTGTATGCCGGCTTGTGGGTAAGGGGGAGCAGTGTAGCAAAATGCTGAAACTGAGAATATGGTTTGGATCACTTCAGAGGTGACAGCAAAGATTAATTCCAGGAAATGTAGAGACAGAATGTCTACTGATGTCTGAATAAGTAAACTGGGTTAATTGGGGGTCTGAGGTAGCGTTCCATTCATCTATTGTCAGTATGTTAATGACCATCTATTATCTGCTACGGGATGTAATTACACTCCTAGTAATGTGTCTGGCACGGTTTCATTGTTATGGGTAAATATGCAGAGACCAACGTCTCACACATCCCAGGTAATTAAATCGCTGTCATCTGTTAATTGTTGAAGGTAATGCCCCTGTAAAATGAGTTAAGAAAACCCTTGCATGGGAAATGATATAAAAAGCCAGCCTGGGCAAAATAAAGCGTTGATTTACTCCCAGAACTGTGTGTCGTCCAGTTACTGGGGGGGTAACAGGTTGCCTTGGATAAGTCAGTACTTCCTCAGCTTCAAGGATTTCCCAGCAGACTTTGGAGCTCCGCAACAACCCATTTCTGGGTTGGAACACAAGTAAGCCATTACAAGGTTAAATCTACCCATTGCCTTGATAGTTACCTCTGTTTTGATTGTTACTCTTGGTGGTTGTACACTCTATAACATTAAGATATTGTCTACCCTTTAGACTCCCCTGGGCAAGTCACCACTGGTCCACCTTTTTGTCCATCTATGAACACCTGCAGCTGCTTTCTGGGAAGTCCTCTTAGGCGCGCCCTGCCATCGCGCGGCCGTATTTCTACCTCAGCTCCCGGGACAGACTTTTTTGGCCTTGGCTCCATACTCACCATGCCCCATCTCACTTTTGTGCATGTAAGTACTCAGGGTGGGCTGCAACGACCCTTCCTTGATGTCTTCAACCTTAAACCATGTTAATTGACCATATCCCATTATACCTTTTTAGATACCCTTGAGCATCTGCCCCTGATGAGTGTCTCATACACGAAACGCGTCGGGCATTCTGGGATGCTATCGTATGCCTATATTCAACCTCTAATTCTGGGTAATGGGGACACAGATCCATGCCCCCAACCAATCATCAATTTTGTATTTATTATGTCTATGCATTATGGTCTTATTGCTTTTTATGTATTTTTATCTGCTATGTGCTGTCCTTATGATATATGTACATATATACATTTTTTGGAATGTATTTGCTATCATTCAGACCACTAAGTGGCGCCTGGCTACCATACACATGTACCCTTGATGCTCATATTTTATGCACACACACATGTGTGTGGATGAATTTTTATGGATTGACATTTATTATTATAATGCCTTCACTTTCCATGTGGCCTCTGTTATTGATATGTTTTATACCAATTCTCATCATTAATAAATATGTACTCTTTTCAAGCTACCTCCTCAATGTCTATAGCCTCATTCAAAGTCCCAAATCTCCCCCTCCATGTTTCATTTAACTAGGGATTGTCATGGATATGCATTAATGTCTGTCTGCCATCTTACCTTCCTCCTCATGTGTTCATCTAGAGACCAGACCTCCTTCACCTGGCTTCCTTTATAATCTCCTCCCAGCCTGACTCCACCCCAGGCCCTATCACTGAACACTATATTAACCTGTGCACTGCAAGCCTGCTTTGCTGATCAACGTGTTTGTTAGGCATTGTGTGTTTGGGTTCCTGCCTGCCGTGTGCTACGTCTGTCTCTCTGTTACGTTATTGGCTTGTCCCCGACCATCCCTGTCTGCTCGTGACCCTTGACCTTCGGCTCGTTCTTCGTTATCCTTGTCTGCTTGTGGCCCCTGACCTTCGGCTTGTTATTCGGTTCTCTCTATCGTGTGCTGCTGCTTCCCCTTATCCTACGGGGCGTGAGCTAGGAAACTCCAGGGGCCGCGACCTGGTCCCAGCCTGCAGCGTAACATCCTCACCACTAGAGGCCCTGGAGAAGACCAGCTGGGTCTTAGACTCCGCGCCCTGGGGAATCTTGGCTCTCGCTTCCGTTGGGATCCCGGTTGTGCTCCTCTGGTCCCGCTTTCCACAACCACCCAGTTTCCTATCCACAGAAGCCAGCCATAGGGTTCACTACCTCGCGGTGCACTCCTGTCCCCCTACGGTGTGCATCTGTCACCTGGCCACAGGTGACCCTGACAGTTTGATCAGCCATGAACCCGGCTGACATCCCGCTTCCCGCGGATGATCCATTGCAGGGCATAGTTCGCAGACTTGAGACCCAGGAATCAAATCAGACCCAGGTGATGCGATTCCTCCAGGATCTGGCTTCTCGATTCGAGCAGCTTCAGGTCTCCTTGGGAACCCCGAATCCGCAACCCCAAGTACAACCAGCGGCTGTACCTATCGCACCAGTCGCAGCCTCACACTCACTAAGATTGCCAGCTCCGTTCCGTTTCTCTGGGGACTCCAAGGCCTGCAGGGGGTTTCTCAGCCAATGCACTATTCATTTTGAGCTTCAGCCTCAAAGCTTCCTATCTGACCGGGCTAAGGTAGCCTATATCATTTCCCTCCTCTCCGGTGAAGCTTTGGCCTGGGCTGCCCCCCTGTGGGAGAGGAACGATCCGGTGGTTTCCAGTCTGTCCGAATTCTTGAAGCTCTTTCGTAATATCTTCGAAGAGCCGGCTCGGGCTTCTTCAGCGGCTAGTGCTGTCTTACGTCTTCGCCAAGAATCTAGTTCAGTGGGGCAATATGCTCTTCAGTTCCGTATCCACACAGCTGAATTGAGCTGGAATAATGAGGCCCTGGTCGCTACCTTTTTACATGGCCTCTCTGACCGAGTGAAAGACGAATTAGCGGGAAGAGCCATTCCCGTCGGTCTGGACGATGTAATTTCATTATGCAACCAGATCGACATTCGTTTTCAAGAGAGGTCCTTAGAAAAAAGACGCCAGCACTCTCTGGGTCCTAGCCAGTCTGAGCTCCCCTCCCTTCATTCCGTGGAGCATCCTCTACCTGCTGAAGAACCTATGCAGCTGGGCCGGACCAGACTAACCCCCGAAGAACGTGCTAGGCGCAGAACTCTGGGCTTGTGCCTCTATTGTGGGGGCAAGGGTCATTTTCGTGACTCCTGCTCGCTTCGTCCGGGAAACGCTCGGGTCTAATACATTTGGAAGGTGGAGTATTGGACCCAGAAACATCACCTTCTCGCCTGCTCTTGCCGGTGTCCCTTCATGTAGGCACTTCTCCTCAGTCAACCCTTGCATACCTGGATTCCGGGGCTGCCGGCAATTTCATGGATTGGAGAACTGCTTCTTCTATGAAGCTTACCCTTTCACCTCTCACTACCCCATTGGTAGTCTCGGCAATTGATGGCACTGTTCTCCCAGGGGGCCCTATTCGCTTCCAGACGCTACCCATTAGGATGTCGGTAGGGATTCTCCACCAGGAGTGGATATCCTTTCTTATTCTACCCAAGGCCTCTACCCCAGTTGTATTGGGCCTCCCTTGGCTACAGCTCCACTCTCCACATGTGGACTGGGTCTCTGGGCAGATCCTGGCCTGGGGTTCCTCATGTTTCTCGTCGTGTCTTCTCAAGGTGACCCCCAAGGAGAGTCTTCCGGTTGCTGCCACTTCTGTTTCTTCTGATCTTCCCGCCGCATACAGCGATTACCGGGATGTGTTCTGTAAAAAATCAGCTGAGGTGCTTCCTCCCCACAGGTCTTTTGACTGTGCTATTGATCTTGTCCCCGGAGCAACTCTACCCAGGGGTCGTACCTACCCTCTGTCCATCCCAGAGACCCAGGCCATGTCGGAGTATGTAGCAGAGAATCTGGAGAGAGGGTTCATCCGGAAATCCTCATCGCCTGCAGGGGCAATGTTCTTTTTTGTTGCCAAAAAGGATGGTACCTTAAGACCCTGCATCGATTATCGGGGTTTAAATGCGGTTACTATTAAAAATCGATACCCCTTACCCTTAATATCTGAGCTATTCGATAGGTTGAAGGGTGCCTCCATTTTCACCAAGTTGGATCTCAGAGGCGCGTACAATCTCATTCGAATACGGGAGGGTGACGAATGGAAGACTGCATTTAACACTAGAGACGGGCATTACGAATATCGGGTGATGCCTTTTGGTCTGTGTAATGCTCCAGCCGTGTTTCAAAACTTTGTCAATGAAATCTTCAGAGATCTGCTGTACCAGTTTGTTGTCATCTATCTGGATGACATTCTGATCTTTTCTGAAAATCTGCTCGTCCACAGAAACCATGTCCGCACTGTACTTCAACGTCTTAGAGAGAACAATCTCTATGCCAAGCTGGAGAAATGTTCCTTTGAATGTTCTGAGGTCCTGTTTTTGGGGTGCTTTGTCTCATGTTCGGGGCTTCGTATGGACCCTGGGAAGGTCTTGGCTATCACCAACTGGCCTCTTCCTGCTAGCCTCAAGGCCACACAGCGCTTTCTTGGCTTCACTAATTATTATAGGCAGTTCATAAGGAATTACTCTTCCATTGCCGCGCCTATTATCGCTTTGACCAAGAAGGGTGTGAATGCCAGAGACTGGCCTCCCGAAGCTGTCTCTGCATTTCACAACCTGAAACAGGCCTTTGTTTCTGGCCCCCTCTTGAGGAGACCAAATCCTGGGAATGCATTTTTTATTGAAGTGGACGCTTCCTCAATGGGGGTGGGAGCTGTGCTTCTTCAAATCTTTGAGAAGAGACGCCAACCATGTGCGTTCTTCTCCAAAAAATTTTCTCAGGCAGAGAGGAATTATGCCATCGGTGATCGGGAACTTCTCGCAATTAAATTGGCGTTAGAGGAGTGGCGTCATCTCTTGGAGGGTTCCCCTCACTCCATAACGATCTTTACCGATCACAAGAATTTACAGTATCTACAGAATGCTAAACGTCTGAATCCTAGACAGGCCAGGTGGAGTCTCTTCTTTGCCCGTTTTAATTTCACGATTACCTACAAACCTGGTTCCTGCAACGGTCGGGCTGATGCGCTCTCTAGGTCATTTGACACTTTGGACGAGGAGTCCGCCCCTGAACCTGAGCCGATCATTCCCACCTCATGCATTGTTGCCCACTCTACCACCCTGAAGTCTAAAATTCCGCCTGGTAAGACCTTTGTCCCCACTGAGCTAAGAGCTAAGATCCTTCGTTGGGGACATGATTCCAAGGTGGCAGGGCATTCTGGATTCCTCCGATCCTTCCTACTCATCAGTCGTCACTACTGGTGGCCTAATCTCCGCTCAGACGTCAAAGACTACGTTAAAGCTTGTCATGTCTGTGCTCAGTCCAAATCCTCCACACAAGCTCCTGCTGGTCTCCTCATGCCCTTGCCTATTCCTAAGGAACCCTGGGCCCATATTGCCATGGATTTTATCACCGATCTCCCACTGTCTGAGAATAATACAGTCATTTGGGTGGTAATCGATCGATTCTCCAAGATGGCTCATTTTGTTCCTCTTCCTGGTCTTCCTTCTGCCCCTGCCTTGGTTCCCATTTTCATTCGAGAAATTCTCCGCCTACATGGGGTCCCTTCTCATATTGTTTCCGACAGGGGAGTCCAATTCACGTCTCGTTTTTGGAGAGCCTTTTGCAAATCCCTCAATATTGTCTTGGATTTTTCTTCTTCTTACCATCCCCAATCCAATGGACAGACTGAGAGGGTTAATCAGGAGTTAGAGGTCTTTCTTCGCACCTTTGTGTCTTCTCACCATGACGATTGGTCCTCTCTACTCCCGTGGGCAGAATTCTCCCATAACAATCATGTGAATACCAGTTCGCAGAAGACACCCTTTTTCACAGTTTATGGAAAACACCCTCAACTTCCTCTTCCTATGATCTGTTCTCCAGACATTCCAGCTTTGGCTTCGGTTCAGGAGTCTCTCAATTCCGTTTGGGGTCACGTTCATGATTCCCTCCGGGCAGCTGCTGAAAAATTCAAAGGCTTTGCCGACCGCCGCAGGCGTAAACCGCCTTCTCTTCAGCCAGGGGACAAAGTCTGGCTCTCTACCAGGAACATCAAGCTCCGAGTTCCTTCTCTGAAGTTTGCTCCACGATTCATCGGTCCATACACGGTAACTGCTAAACTGAATCCGGTTTGTTTCAAACTCCAGATTCCTAAGAGCCTTAAAATCACTAACTCCTTTCATGTTGCTCTTCTAAAGCCTTTAGTCCTCAATAAATTCTCTCGTCCTCTTCCTACCGTGGCGCCTGTCTCTGAGGATAATCAGGAGTACGAGATCAGTCAAATTCTGGACTCCCGACTCTGTAAAGGCGTTCTTCAGTACCTCGTTCATTGGAAAGGGTTTGGTCCTGAGGAGAGGTCTTGGATCACTGCATCTGAGGTCTTTGCACCTCGTCTGTTAAAGGAGTTTCATCTGAAGTTTCCCTCTAAACCTGGGCCCAGGCGGGGAAGGGGGAGGCCTCGTAAGAGGGAGGGTACTGTCATGGATATGCATTAATGTCTGTCTGCCATCTTACCTTCCTCCTCATGTGTTCATCTAGAGACCAGACCTCCTTCACCTGGCTTCCTTTATAATCTCCTCCCAGCCTGACTCCACCCCAGGCCCTATCACTGAACACTATATTAACCTGTGCACTGCAAGCCTGCTTTGCTGATCAACGTGTTTGTTAGGCATTGTGTGTTTGGGTTCCTGCCTGCCGTGTGCTACGTCTGTCTCTCTGTTACGTTATTGGCTTGTCCCCGACCATCCCTGTCTGCTCGTGACCCTTGACCTTCGGCTCGTTCTTCGTTATCCTTGTCTGCTTGTGGCCCCTGACCTTCGGCTTGTTATTCGGTTCTCTCTATCGTGTGCTGCTGCTTCCCCTTATCCTACGGGGCGTGAGCTAGGAAACTCCAGGGGCCGCGACCTGGTCCCAGCCTGCAGCGTAACATCCTCACCACTAGAGGCCCTGGAGAAGACCAGCTGGGTCTTAGACTCCGCGCCCTGGGGAATCTTGGCTCTCGCTTCCGTTGGGATCCCGGTTGTGCTCCTCTGGTCCCGCTTTCCACAACCACCCAGTTTCCTATCCACAGAAGCCAGCCATAGGGTTCACTACCTCGCGGTGCACTCCTGTCCCCCTACGGTGTGCATCTGTCACCTGGCCACAGGTGACCCTGACAGGGATGGAGGCACACCACATATGTGCCTCATCTAAAGTCCCAACCTTCCCCCCGGAACTCTGTTTAAGGGCATGGTAGCCCATGTTTATTTAAAAGCACAAAAGTTCACAAGTACATCTGTAGTATTCACGGGGGGGTTCCACCATTCCTGTATCTTGCATACTTAACAGTTTAGCCTCGTAGCTTTACCTTCTTGCTATCCAGGCCTTTAGCCTTGGGTCTGCTCCTCAGACCCAAACAGTTTCCAAGAGTTTAAGCTTTCTCCTTGCTTACCCCTGGTCAGCACCTTTGTTGCTGTATCACTAATGATTTCTGCCTCCTGCAGACATGCACCGCCTCTGACTCCACTCAGAGGATGAGAGTCCACCTGACTCCCATGCACACAGACTTTCTCTCTGTTGGGTGGAGCCCTGATCCATAATCACCTCTGACTCCACTCAGAGGATGAGAGTCCACCTGACTCTCATGCACACAGACTTCCTCTCTGTTGGGTGGAGCCCTGATCCATAATCATGTCAGAACTAAATAGCCCAAGACACGGGGGGCGTGGCCAAGACAGGCATGTGAGAGGACGCATCTCCCACAGCTCCTAACAGTGATCCGGTACTGATCCTCCCCCAGCCGCCTAATCGGTCCGACGGTCACCTATGCTCGCAGCCTGTGATCCGGGGACCACTGAGGTACAACCACCGGCTCTCTGTACCAGGGGGATGACCCGCAAAGGACAGGCGGAAATCGCGGGGCCGGAGCTCCAAGATGGCGCCGCCGCATCTGTAGTGAAGGGGACACCGCGCGCGGCCAGGACAAGCTAGGCCCCAAGGCAAGTAAGCCGCCCAAAACCCCCAAAGAACCCCCTAAGGACATGCTGTATTATGCCCAGAAGATGTCTGGGGCTATGGGGACCGAGATGCCCGTCCGATCGGGGGACCCCACACATATGATGCCTGATATACATGCAGACGCTGTCCCAGATCAGTGGGGAGAGGAGGAGGGGGGCCAGGCAGGCTCTGTGATGCAGGACACTTCAGCCCCAGATGCACAGGATGCAGTGCAACCCACTCTGGCTGATATCCTTAGGGCTGTGAACAAATACACAGCCTCTGTTGATACTTTAAAGGAGCAGTTTGGCTTGCTGAGGCAAGACATGCAGAAGATCCGTGAACGTACCACGGCTGTGGAGAGCAGAGTTAGTGAGGTGGAGGACCAAATGCAGCCCATAGCCCAGGACACAAGAGCAGCCCTGCAGATGGCTAGAGATGCATACGATCGTGCTGAAGATTTGGAGAACCGCCTCAGAAGGAACAACGTTCATATAGTGGGTCTCCCGGAGAGGGTGGAGGGCATGGATCCTACTACATATGTGGAGAACTGGTTGATTGAACTTTTTGGCAAAAATTCATTTTCACCATTTTTTGCGGTGGAGCGTGCGCACAGAGTGCCCTCTCGCCCGCCCCAACAGGGGGGTCCTCCTAGATCCATCCTTGCAAAACTACTGCATTACCGGGACAGGGAGGCGGTGCTACGCCAAGCTCGGGAGCGAGCGAATGTACAGCACAATGGCACCAGAGTGTCCTTCTATCCGGACTTTTCGTCAGAGGTCCAGAGACGCAGGGCCAAATTTAATGATGTGAAACGCCGCCTGCGACTCCTGCAACTTCCATACGCTATGCTTTATCCTGCAAAGCTCCGCATAGTGGTGCGGGGCCAGGCACAATTCTTTGAGTCTGCCAAGGAGGCTCTAACCTGGCTGGATCGGAACGAACAATCACTTCAGCGACGAGAGCAGGAGGAGGGGGAATAAGGTCTAAATTCTGATTGTGCCTGATGGCACGAATTGTATGCTGCTCAAAGACACCTTGCGTTTAATTTCCTCAGGGGGGATCCCCTATTATTGTTTGCGGCTACTGTTTTATGGCTGGGGGACATTATATGGCTATACAATGCAAGGAGAGTGATTTACACCACGTTGTCCAATAAGAGGATGTTACAATTGACTGAACCATGGCGACGTTCTGTCGTGAAAGGAGTTGCTGCTGCCCTGTTGGTGGATTATGTAGCTCCAGGACCCGTTAGGTCCACTGTTCCTACTAACTTTCCCTTTATCAGCAGTTACAACTTCAAAGAGGTACATTGCAGCAGACGTGAATTAATACTCCTAGAGCGCAGTGCAGCGGGGTTCAGGAATGGTACGAGAGGGGTGACGTCACCCCTGCCCCGGGGACTATATTGTTGTCTCTACCCACGATTATCCGACCATTTATCTTTAATTGCGGATGCTCATGGCTAAGGTTTCTATTGTTTCCTGGAATGTGAGGGGTATGCACTCCCCCTTGAAACGTACAATGCTTAATATGTGTTTGAAGAAATTCCTTCCTGGGGTTATCTGTTTCCAAGAGACTCACTTAACGGCAGAGACAGTATGCTGTTTACGGTATGCATGGGTGGGGAGAGCTTATCACTCTACACACACCTCCTTTTCTAGGGGGGTGAGTGTACTGGTGCATGCAGCCTTGGATTTCCAGGAGTTTGACAGTGTCATAGACCAGGAGGGGCGATATGTATTTCTTCACTGCAGGTTTGGTACATTGATATGTGTGCTGGCATGCATATGTAGCGGCCTCACCCCGACCTCTTTAACTAGGGGTATGTCGAGCGACAGAGTGAGGTGCGCTACGGCCCATGTCCTCCCCGTGCATGTGGGTGAGGTGAAGGCCAGTATCAATCTTTTCCTCGGGCCAAATGTGTGCTGGTTATGAGGGTCAGTCCTTCCGTGCCGGAATCTCCCTTTGTTCCCATCAACAGAGTCCATACACCCATCAAAGTCCAAACTCAGGTTTATTGCGTATCTCCACATACAGTCAAATGCAATGGCAGGATACGATGGGGAAGCAGGTCGAGGCACTGTACAGGTTCCTAGTCCCTACACTCCCTGTGCTATGACCAGGGGTTGCAGGAATCTTGATGAAAGCTCCTCCGCTGCGCTGTAGCCCATATCAGGGGAAGATGTCCTCCAAGGGAGTTACTGAAGGCCCATCCGTCACCGGGTTGACGCTACACCGGGTCTTCGGAAGGGTGACCCCCCCCCAGCCTCCTCACCTCAGATGCGGGTCCCCTCGCAAGGGGCGCCCTGGAGCAACTTCACCCTCGCGGGACCCAGTCGGAGTCACCGGGTCCCAGGCCTCCTCAATAGTACCTCACCCCAGGCTGAAGGTGCCCGGGATGGACTCCATCTTCGTTCCGGCCAGGCCTTGGGCGCCTAGGCCGGAACCTTGAACCGCCCGCACCCAGGCCTAAGGTGCCTGGGTGCGTGACGAGATGATCTCTTCCGAAAACCAACAGACCTCGTGGCGAGGGCGTCTCCCCCTTTTATCTCCTCCCATCGACACCACGGCGGGTTCCCCGCCCCAGCCGTACCATCTCCAGGAAGGGACAAAGAAGGGTAGCACTGTGGTAGTGATTCTACCTCGAGCCAGTAGGTACACTGACACCCACTGGTCAAAGAGAATATTACACCACCCAATCCTCCACGAATAACAAAAGGGGTCTAATCCCTGACATAATTACACACCTGGGTCTCTCTACCCCCAGGTGTATCCCACTAACTTTGAAGATCCCGCTACACACTCCCCCTTGTGATTTGACGCTGGTCCCCAGCGTCAGGTGCACACCCATGTCTCCCAAGAAGTGGTGACATGAAGTGGGCCCCAGAGGCTATCCCTCAAATTTTGGATACTGTGTGTGCCAAGACCTGCTCCAGGGGAAGGGAACTATAAAACATTAAAACTTTTGTATAAAACATCTGTCATGTACACATATACAATCCCTCCCGTCACTGTCTAAGAACCACCCCATACTCAGTAGTCTTGACCGACGAATTCCCTTGCCGAAGGGAAACAAAAAAAAACACATCCTAACACTCTGTGTTAACTTGGCATGAGTGGGTCCGTCAGCCGAGAGACCAACTCACTCCAATAAGTAAGTAATGCATGTGTAACATTTTCAAACATTCGTTGCACAACACTGCCACCTGGTGACAGCGCTGCGGTAATGACACTTGGTGAGATCTTCATTCTTCCTGCTTTCCTACTCTAACTCTACCCCAAAAGTCTCTGCCTTTGGCACATGAAGAAAAGGGAGAAAAAAAAACAACAGCTCCCAAATCTCCAGTGAGTAAAAGAAAAGCCCAAATCAAAACAAAAGTAGGGCACAGTTCTAGGCGTCTGGGAATGTCTCTTCCAGAAAGTTTCAACAGCAACAAGATAGGAGCTCACTTCTCCTATAAATAGAACCTTGGATCCGGCAGAAACAGGGGCTTCAGGTGCCCGTCAAACACTTTCACCGAATACTCGACATCCTCTCCTTCTTTCCGGCAGATGAGCACCTTATCGGCATGAATATGGCGCCCAAGTCTCCAATCAGCTCTGCAGTCCTTGAACTTTTTAGACACAGGCGGCGAACATGACAGGTATCGCCTGGCATGGGGTACTTTAAGTTTTTCCCATACAAACTCGTCATACCACCTTGGTCGCAGGACCTCGACTTCATACAATAGGTCCCGAGGCAAGTAGGGGTACTCCCACCCATATTCACGGGCGACTCTCTGGGAGAAAAGTCTCTGCAACCTGGCTAGAGGTGGCATCACATCTCACTCACCTTCTCCTGGCTGTACGATGGCCTTCGGGTGCCGAGGTACCTTCACCATCTCGGGTTTCTTTGTCTTTGGTGCCCGCAACGAAGCACGCTGCATCCCCAACATCAGAGCGGGTGATGTAGTTGAATGTGGGAAGTTGGTCGGAGGACTAGATTTCCTCGAGAACTCCGGGGCCTTCACCCGGAGCGTACTGTCTTCTATGGACATGGGGGAATCCTGTGGTTTACTCAGCACAGGTAGTGGGCGTCTGTCCCAGCCCTTCCGGTGAAACAGTTCGTCTATCTCTCCGTCATCCCCACAGTCTGACAATGACTCTAAGTCGGAGGTGTCATACATCTCAGCGGGAAGGTAGTCTCTAGTAGACGGAAGGCTACCCTCCCTTGCGGGCTCCACCAACTGTGGACCCCCGACACCTCCAACCAACACCACAGTCCCAGCCCCTGGCTCACCTGGACCTTCTGAAGAACTGGGATGTCCGGGACTCTCTTCTCTACCGGCGTCATCCAGGCCAGGCAAGCGGCGGGGTGAAGCTCGACCACGACCATAGGATGCCTGTACCAGGCCGACTTTCCTCTTCGGAGGTGGGAGCAGGGAGTCTGTAGTGACCGAAGCAGTGTCCTCGGATTTTTCTCTCTCAGTCTCTGGTTGGGCAGTCACTTCGCCCTGGTCAGCGCGCACGGGAATCTCCGCAAAGGCTTTGATCTCTCCCTCCGGAGTGGCGGTTCCTGTGATGCAGTTGAGGTGTAGGGCCCGGGGCCTTTCCATGTGTGGTTCAACCTCAAAAAGAAACTCCTTGCATGCTTCGCATCGCCCGAATGGCTTTAGTTGGACCACCAGTCCCGAGCATCCGGGACAGATCACACCGAGGGCCTCCGTGTCTCTGCATGAATACAGAGCCAACTGTCCTCGGGGCCTGAGCCTTATCCCCGTGTCTGTAATGGGTGCAGCAAATGCAGTCATCTTGAAAGGATAAGGTACCGGCATCCACGGGGAGCCTAAGTTCGCTCCGACCACTTGCTGCTCCATCACGCGCTGACCTCGCGCCGGAGTCTCCACGTGTATCTCCACACGTGGCCAGACTCCTCCCACGACTTGCACGTTTTCGCGGCCTTCCTTCAGTCTCCTCCCACGAATTGCGCAGTCATGGGGTGCCTCGTGGCGCAGTGCAGCAAAAGTCCCCACATGTAGTTCGTCACACGGCTGGACTCCTTCCTCTTCCCGCTCTTTCTGCATGGGCCTCTCCCGGTTTTTCAGGGAAATTTCCACGACTTCGAGCACAGGGATGCACTTTGGCCAATCACATGGCCGACCTGCTCGGACCTCCTCCGGGCAGCAAAGTTCAAACACAGCCGTTCCAAACCTCAGGGTCAACACACATTTCATCCCGGACCGACGAGCCCCCACGTGTAGCGGCCTCACCCCGACCTCTTTAACTAGGGGTATGTCGAGCGACAGAGTGAGGTGCACTACGGCCCATGTCCTCCCCGTGCATGTGGGTGAGGTGAAGGCCAGTATCAATCTTTTCCTCGGGCCAAATGTGTGCTGGTTATGAGGGTCAGTCCTTCCGTGCCGGAATCTCCCTTTGTTCCCATCAACAGAGTCCATACACCCATCAAAGTCCAAACTCAGGTTTATTGCGTATCTCCACATACAGTCAAATGCAACGGCAGGATATGATGGGGAAGCAGGTCGAGGCACTGTACAGGTTCCTAGTCCCTACACTCCCTGTGCTATGACCAGGGGTTGCAGGAATCTTGATGAAAGCTCCTCCGCTGCGCTGTAGCCCATATCAGGGGAAGATGTCCTCCAAGGGAGTTACTGAAGGCCCATCCGTCACCGGGTTGACGCTACACCGGGTCTTCGGACGGGTGACCCCCCCCAGCCTCCTCACCTCAGATGCGGGTCCCCTCGCAAGGGGCGCCCTGGAGCAACTTCACCCTCGCGGGACCCAGTCGGAGTCACCGGGTCCCAGGCCTCCTCAATAGTACCTCACCCCAGGCTGAAGGTGCCCGGGATGGACTCCATCTTCGTTCCGGCCAGGCCTTGGGCGCCTAGGCCGGAACCTTGAACCGCCCGCACCCAGGCCTAAGGTGCCTGGGTGCGTGACGAGATGATCTCTTCCGAAAACCAACAGACCTCGTGGCGAGGGCGTCTCCCCCTTTTATCTCCTCCCATCGACACCACGGCGGGTTCCCCGCCCCAGCCGTACCATCTCCAGGAAGGGACAAAGAAGGGTAGCACTGTGGTAGTGATTCTACCTCGAGCCAGTAGGTACACTGACACCCACTGGTCACAGAGAATATTACACCACCCAATCCTCCACGAATAACAAAAAGGGGTCTAATCCCTGACATAATTACACACCTGGGTCTCTCTACCCCCAGGTGTATCCCACTAACTTTGAAGACCCCGCTACACATATATATCCCACCACCGTTCGCAGCGGCGGTACTCCGGCTCCTCCGTTTTTGGATGGTAGGCTGGATGTGCCGCTGCTAGTGATCGGTGACTTCAACTGCTGTTCGGACCAGGTGGCGGATAGACACCCGAGCCCTAGGCCCTCTGCCCTCGCCAGGAGTACTCCCCTGGCACGGTTGTTGCAAGAGGTGGGCTGGGTGGATATCTGGCGACATCGCAATCCGGGCGACAGACAATTTACCTGCTTTTCAAAGTCCCATGGTTGCCTGTCTAGGATAGATCTGGGGGTGGGGAACCTGAGCATACTCCCATTTGTAGCTGACATTACACATAGACCCCGTAGTGTATCAGACTATTCTGCTCTAGTGGTACAGTTGCTGGTGGCTCCACCGGCAAAATTAACTAGGGCGCCCTGGAAGTTTAATGCATTTTGGTTGAAATTGTTTCGTTCCCATGAGGAGATAATGGGTGATATACGGAGGTTCTTTGATGACGGGGATGGAGTAGAATTTAATGTGCGGCACTGGGATGCCTTTAAGGCGCATCTCCGGGGCCTCCTGATAGGGGAAATGAATAAGGTTAAAAGAGCCTCCTCTGAGCTCCTGATAGAAGTGGAGGCTAGGGTTCAGGAATTAGAGAGGGTATATGTGACGGATCCCTCTGATCTGACCAGAGAAGCATGGGTGGCCGCTCAGTCGGCCTATCAACAACTACTTTCCTCCTCGGCTGAGAAGAAAAGGTTCTTTACGAAACAGGCGTTCTTTGAGGAGGGTGAGAAGACCGGCCGACTTTTGGCACGGATTGCAAACTCCCATCAACGCTCGCCTGCTATAGGAGCCATTAGGTCCAAGACAGGGAGTGTAGTCTCCCAACCAGAGTTGATTATGGAGGAATTGGCGGGTTTCTATGGAGCGCCATACGCCCAGGAGGATCTGGAGTTATACCTGGCCCGATTAGTCTTCCCTGCGCTGTCCGAGGGTCAGCGGGCACAGTTGGAGGCGCCGCTTCCTGTCGGGGAGCTCCGGGGGGCTGTGGGTGCATTTCCTAATTGTAAGGCCCCGGGGGAGGATGGGTTGCCTATGGAGGTGTATAAGCAATACTCAGAGGAAATACTGCCCCAACTACTGAGAGTGTTTAACAATGCCAGGGAGAGAGGGACCCTTCCACCCTCAATGTCTAAGGCAAACATAGTACTACTGCTCAAACCGGGTAAGGATCCTGTAGACCCAGGGGCGTATCGCCCCATCTCCTTGCTGCAAAGCGACATCAAGATATTAGCCAAGGTACTGGCCATTCGGCTGAATGGGGTGATTACTTTAATTGTGCATGGGGACCAGGCTGGTTTCATGCCAAATAAATCTACAGCGGTTAATTTGCGGAGGTTGTTCCTGAATGTACAAGCAAGGGCAGATAACATGGGAAGCAGGGCACTCTTGTCCCTGGACGCCACAAAGGCGTTTGATAGCATAGATTGGAATTATCTTTGGTCGGTGCTGCGGAGGTTCGGGTTTGGTCCAATTTATATATCCTGGTTGAAGTTGCTATATAGTCAGCCGCAGGCCGCCATAAGGACCTTTGGTTCTTTGTCTGGGAGCTTTGCATTGAGGAGGGGGACTCGGCAGGGGTGTCCCCTGTCGCCCCTCCTCTTTGCTTTGGCTATTGAGCCACTGGCCATGGATATTCGGGCAAATTCTGGCATTACTGGTTTCTGCTATGGTGACTTGCAGGAAAAAGTCATGCTATATGCCGATGACACTCTGCTTCTTCTGGGGGACACGGACTCCTCCCTTAGGGAAGCTATGTCAACCATATCCAAATTTGGAGGGTTTTCCGGTTTGCATATAAACTGGTCAAAATCGGCGTTGCTCCTGTTGGATGGGGACGACACACAGGTGATTAACTCTTCCTGCCCCATTCCCATTACCACTGCTTTTAAGTACTTGGGGGTTCAGATCACAGCTAGGCCACGGGATTTTATCCATCTTAATATCTCCCCCCTGTTACTAAGGTTTAGGGATAAAGTCAAAACCTGGAAGGCTCTTCTCCTATCTGTGGCTGGCAGGGTGAATCTTATAAAGATGATACTCATGCCACAGCTACTGTATTTCCTTCATAATACTCCTATGGTTATCCCCCTCAAAACATTTCGTACAGTAAATAGTATCTTTCGCAGCCTCATATGGAGGGATAAGCTCCCTAGGATCAGATTGGAACATTTGCAGCGGCCCAAAGACTGCGGGGGCTTGGCGTTACCAAACCCTTGGCTGTATTACTTAGCTTCCCAGCTACAGCACCTTATAGGCATGTTTCCATTAGAGGCAGAGGGGGCGCCCACCTTGCAAACCTCGGCTCATAAACTGCTGCTGTTTACTGTGTGCAGAGATCCGGTTCCTGTGGCGTTGGAGGCTCAGGCCTTCGCTAAACCACATAAAAAGTTTCCAGTCGGCGTCTTCTTCCCTCTTCTCCTCCTCGATGTTGACTCGTCGCTTCCTCTCGCAGTAATGGTAAATCTTCGGTCTGCAGAGATTATTATAGGCTTCACATGACGTCATAGTCACATGGTCCGGGGCACATGTGCACATGACGTCACAGTCACATGCTCCAGGGCACATGTGCACATGTGCCCCGGAGCATGTGACTGTGACGTCATGGGACCATGTGACTGTGACGTCATGTGAAGCCTATATTAATCTCTGCGGACCGAAGATTTACCATTACTGCGAGAGGAAGCGACGAGTCAACATCGAGGAGGAGAAGAGGGAAGAAGACGCCGACTGCGACGACGGAGAAGACCGGCTCCTCCACTAGCAAAAGAGCTACCAAGAAGTTAGTGGAGGGGCCGGCAGAAGGACAATGGAGAGCCGGACGAGACGACGGAGAAGACCGGGCCTCTGCTAGCAAAAGAGCTAAAAAGAAGTTAGCGGAGGCCCGGCAGAAGAAAGAACCGGAGAGCGCGGCGACGACACCGGAGACCCCCGAAGTCGGAAGAAGACCTCCGGAGCGGTGCAATAAAATACTTTTAAAAACTGTGTTGTGTTTTTATTTCCATTTATTTTCCGCCAGGTGAATGGGTAGGGGTACGATGTACCCCTTACTCATTCACATAGGGTGGGGGGCCGGGATCTGGGGGCCCCCTTATTAAAGGGGGCTCCCAGATTCCGATAAGCCCCCCGCCCGCAGACCCCGACAACCAACGGCCAGGGTTGTCGGGAAGAGGCCCTGTCCTCATCAACATGGGGGCAGGCTGCTCTGGGGTGGGGGGGCCGCAGGTCGCCCCCCTGCCCCAGAGCACCAAACCCCCCATGTTGAGGGCATGTGGCCTGGTATGGTTCAGGAGGGAGGGGGGGCCGCTCTCGTCCCCCCCTCTTCCCCTGCGGCCTGCCAGGTTGCGTGCTCGGATAAGGGTCTGGTTTGGATCTTGAGGGGGACCCCCACGCCGTTTTTTCGGCGTAGGGTTCCCCTTCAAATCCAGACCAGACCCAAGGGCCTGGTATGCTCCTGGAGGGGGAACCCACGCCGTTTTTTTCTTTAAAAATTGGCGTGGAGTTCCCGCTCAGGATTCATACCAAACGCAGTGCCTGGTATTGGCGGGAATCCGCGTCGGATCCCCGCCTATCGGCAATGCGTGTCGCTCATCGTGAAAGGAACATTTTTACCTTTCCCGATGACGAGACAGCTCGGCGCTGGCTCTCGCGACGGAGCTCATAGGGTGTCAATATCGCCGCTAGAATATCTACGATATTGTGTAGATTGACACAATATCGGCGGCACCTACTGTACACCCACTGTAACTGCTTGCAGATGCCTGTCTGTGTTACACAACAGAACAACACCACGAGCAATAAGGGGTAGCTTCAGGTGTATACTGTGCAGGAGGTTTAGCAAAGAATAACACTGACACTGTCCCTGCCTAGCCTTCTCTCTCCCTGCACGCCAACACACTGTAAATGCACAAGGTTTAGCAAAGAATATCACTGACACTGTCCCTGCCTATCCTTCTCTCTCCCTGCATGCCAACACACTGTAAATGCACAAGGTTTAGCAAAGAATATCCCTGACACTGTCCCTGCCTATCCTTCTCTCTCCCTGCACGCCAACACACTGTAAATGCACAAGGTTTAGCAAAGAATATCACTGACGATGTCCCTGCCTATCCTTCTATCTCCCTGCACGCCAACACACTGTAAATGCACAAGGTTTAGCAAAGAATATCACTGACACTGTCCCTGCCTATCCTTCTATCTCCCTGCACGCCAACACACTGTAAATGCAGAAGGTTTATCAAAGAATATCACTGACGCTGTCCCTGCCTATCCTTCTCTCTCCCTGCACGCCAACACACTACACAAGGCCGCCGCGCTGGCGGCCTTTTATAGTGTGGGGCATGTACTAAACCCCCTGAGCTATAACTGGCCACAGGCATCCTGCCTGTGGCCAATTATGGCTCTTCTCGCTGCCGGCGCTGTGATTGGCCAAGCATGCGGGGTCACAGTGCATGCTTGGCCAATCACAGCGCCGGCAATGCACTGCGATGGCGCAGTATATTGTGGGCCGTTCGCGTCACACGAATTTGCCGCGAACGGCCCACAAAGTTCTGCTTTCGCCGAACAGGCGAACAGCCGATGTTTGAGTCGAACATGCGTTCGACTCGAACACCGAGCTCATCCCTAGCCACCAGTAGTGACGACTGATGAGTAAGAAGGATCGGAGGAATCCAGAATGACCTGCCATCTTGGAATCATGTCCCCAACAAAGGATCTTAGCTCTTAGCTAAGTGGGGACAAAGGTCTTACCAGGAGGACTTTTTGACTTCAGGGTGGTAGAATGGGCAACAATGTACGAGGTTGGAATGATCGGCTCAGGTTCAGGGGTGGACTCCTCGTCCAAAGTGTCAAATGACCAAGAGAGCGCATCAGCCCGACCATTGCAGGAACCAGGTTTGTATGTAATCGTGAAATTAAAATGGGAAAAGAAGAGACTCCACCTGGCCTGTCTGGGATTCAGACGTTTAGCATTCTGTAGATACTGTAAATTCTTGTGATCAGTAAAGATCGTTATGGAGTGAGGGGAACCCTCCAAGAGATGACGCCACTCCTCTAACGCCAATTTAATTGCGAGAAGTTCCCGATCACTGATGGCATAATTCCTCTCTGCCTGAGAATTGTTTTTGGAGAAGAACGCACATGGTTGACGTCTCTTCTCAAAGAATTGAAGAAACACAGCTCCCACCCCCATTGAGGAAGCATCCCCTTCAATAAAAAATGCATCCCTAGGATTTGGTCTCCTCAAGAGAGGTCTAGAAACAAAGGCCGGTTTCGAGTCGTGAAGCGCAGAGACAGCTTCGGGAGGCCAGTCTTTGGCATTCGCACCCTTCTTGGTCAAAGCGATAATAGGCGCGGCAATGGAACAGTAATTCCTTATGAACTGCCTATAATAATTTGTGAAGCCAAGAAAGCGCTGTGTGGCCTTGAGACTAGCAGGAAGAGGCCAGTTGGTAATAGCCAAGACCTTCCCAGGATCCATACGAAGACCCAAACTTGAGACAAAGCACCCCAGAAACAGGACCTCAGAACATTCAAAGGAACATTTCTCAAACTTGGCATAGAGATTATTCTCTCTAAGATGCTGAAGTACAGTGCGGACATGGTTTCTGTGGACGAGCAGATTTTCCAAAAAGATCAGAATGTCATCCAGATAGATGACAACAAACTGGTACAGCAGATCCCTGAAGATTTAATTGACAAAGTTTTGAAACACGGCTGGGGCATTACACAAACCAAAAGGCATAACCAGGTATTCATAATGCCTGTCTCTAGTGTTAAATGCAGTCTTCCATTCATCACCCTCCCGTATTCGAATGAGATTGTACGCGCCTCTGAGATCCAACTTGGTGAAAATGGAGGCACCCTTCAACCTATCGAATAGCTCAGATATTAAGGGTAAGGGGTATCGATTTTTGATAGTAACCGCGTTTAAACCTCGATAGTCGATGCAGGATCTTAAGGTACCATCCTTTTTGGCAACGGAAAAGAACCCTGCCCCTGCAGGCGATGAGGATTTCCGGATGAAACCTCTCTCTAGATTCTCTGCGACATACTCAGACATGGCCTGGGTCTCTGGGATGGACAGAGGGTAGGTACGACCCCTGGGCAGAGTTGCTCCGGGGACAAAGTCAATAGCACAGTCAAGAGACCTGTGGGGAGGAAGCACCTCAGCTGATTTCTTACAGAACACATCCCGGTAATCGCTGTATGCAGGGGGAAGATCAGAAGATACAGAAGTGGTAGCAACCGGAAGTCTCTCCTTGGGGGCCACCTTGAGAAGACATGACGAGAAACATGAGGGACCCCAAGCCAGGATCTGCCCAGAGACCCAGTTTACATGTGGAGAGTGGAGCTGTAGCCAAGGAAGGCCTAATACAATGGGGGTAGAGGCCTTGGGTAGAATGAGAAAGGATATCCACTCCTGGTGGAGAATCCCTACCGACATCCTAATAGGTAGCGCCTGGAAGCGAATAGGGTCCTCTGGGAGAACAGTGCCATCAATTGCCGAGACTACCAATGGCGTAGTGAGAGGTGAAAGGGTAAGCTTCATAGAAGAAGCAGTTCTCCAATCCATAAAATTGCCAGCAGCCCCGGAATCCAGATATGCAAGGGTTGATTGAGGAGAAGTGCCTACATGAAGGAACACCAGCAGGAGAAGACGAGAAGGTGATGTTTCTGGGTCCAATACTCCACCTTCCAAATGTATTAGACCCGAGCATTTCCCAGACGAAGCGAGCAGAAGTCACGAAAATTACCCTTGCCCCCACAATAGAGACACAAGCCCAGAGTTCTGCGCCTAGCACGTTCTTCGGGGGTTAGTCTGGTCCGGCCCAGCTGCATAGGTTTCTCAGCAGGCAGAAGATGCTCCGCGGGACAAAGGGAGGGGATCTCAGACTGGCTAGGGCCCAGGGAGTGCTGGCGTCTCTTTTCTAGGGACCTCTCCTGAAAACGAATCTCGATCTGATTGCACAAAGAAATTACATCATCCAGACCGGTGGGGATGGCTCTTCCCGCTAATTCGTCTTTCACTCGGTCAGAGAGGCCATGTAAAAAGGTAGCGACCAGGGCCTCATTGTTCCAGCTCAATTCAGCTGTGTGGATACGGAACTGAAGAGCATATTGTCCCACTGGACAAGATTCTTGGCGAAGACGTAAGAGAGCACTAGCCGCTGAAGAAGCCCGGCCGGCTCCTCGAAGATGTTACGAAAGAGTTTCAAGAAGTCAGACAGGCTGGAAACCACCGGATCATTCTTCTCCCACAGGGGGGCAGCCCAGGCTAAAGCTTCACCAGAGAGGAGGGAAATGATATAGGCTACCTTAGCCCGATCAGACAGGAAGTTTTGAGGCTGAAGCTCAAAATGAATCGTGCATTGGCTGAGAAACCCCTGCAGGCCTTGGGGTCCCCAGAGAAACGTAACGGAGCTGGCAGTTGTAGTGAGTGTGTGGCTGCGACTGGTGTGATAGGTGCAGCCGCTGGTTGTACTTGAGGTTGCAGATTCGGGATTCCCAAGGAGGCCTGGAGCTGCTCGAAGCGGGAAGCCAGATCCTGGAGGAATCGCATCACCTGAGTCTAATTCGATTCCTGGGTCTCAAGTCTGCGGACTATGCCCTGCAATGGATCATCTGCGGGGAGCGGCACATCAGCCGGGTCCATGGCTGATCAAACTGTCAGGTCACCTGTGGCCAGATGACAGATGCACACCGTTGGGGGTAAGGAGTGCACCACAAGGTAGTGAACCCTATGGCTGACTGCTGCGGATGGGAAACTGGGTGGTTGTGGAAAGCAGGACCAGTGGAGCACAACAGGGATCCACAGGGAGCTAGAGCCTAAGATTCCCCAGGGCGCGGAGTCTAAGATCCAGCAGGTTTTCACCAGAGCCTCTAGTGGTGAGGATGGCCTACGCGGCCCCCAGAGTCCCCTAGCTCACGCTCCGTATGGTAAAGAGGATAGAGGGGAATCAGCAGCACAGGATCAGCAAGGCAGACTTGCAGTGCACAGGTTAATATAGAGTTCTGTGATAGGGCCTGGGGTGGAGCCAGGCTGGGAGGAGAGATTATAAAAGCAGCCAGGTGAAAGAGTCTGGCCTCTAAGGTGAACACCAGAGGAGGAAGGTAAGATGGCAGACAAACATTACTGCATATCCATGACAATGTGTTAGTGGCAGGTTTAAATAGGCCAGGGGGGCGCCAACATCTGTCACGTCGTGCGTGTGCATCTGCGTGCACCCCCGTCACGCACCTACGTGCGCGCATGCGCACAGGGATTCGTCTGGCGCAACCATGACGAGTGCTGGCAGGATTGCCCATTCTCTGGCCATTTCCCTGACAGTGCCTCCCCCCCAAGGGACAGCCTCCTGATTGCCTAATCGAGCCCATCTTTCAGGGGGAACAGACCCGAAATCTTTGTAAAAGTCTAGAAGCGTATATATTGCCTGCAGGTTCCCAATAATTCTCTTTTGCTGAGTACCCTTTCCATTTAATGAGAAACTGAATTGTCCTACCTCTCATATGACAGTCCAGGGTGGCTTCTACTTCAAACTCTGTTTAATCTCCCACTGAGACTGGAGGCGTGGAACTTCTTCTCTCCCTAGGAATAACAGATTCAGGCAGAGAGACATGGGACACTGGATGAATTCTATAGGAACTTGGTAGTGCCAGTTCGAATGCCACCGGGTTAACCTCTCGTTTTATCTCAAATGGGCCGATACATTTTGGTCCCAAATCCTGGGAGGGGCAAAGAAGCCTGTGATTTGCAGAAGAGAGCCATACTTTATCTCCAACCTTAAAGATAGGATTCCCTTTCTTCTTTTTATCGTATTGTTTCTTAGAGCTCTCTTGGGCCTTTTGCATGGTTACCTGAATGGTTTGGTAGTTAGCCTGGATGGAATTTATCCTGTCTTGAACTGCTGGGACTGAGGCTTCCGGAATGACATTAGGCAGGAATGAGGGATGGAACCCATAATTAGCCCAGAAAGGTGACTGGTTAGTGGTTGTATGCACTGAATTATTGTATGCAAACTCTGCATACGGGAGTAAAGAGATCCAATCGTCCTGGGAAAAAGAGCTGAAGATAGGCACACTTCAATTGACAGCATTTTACAGAGTTCTCCCCAGAACCTGGAGGTAAATTGTACCCCTCTATCGAACACAATGTTATCAGGTAGGCCATGTAGTCTGACTATCTCCTTTATAAAAAAAATTGCCATGTCTGCAGCAGATAGTGTACCTATCATGGGCAAAAAGTGTGCCATCTTGGACAGTCGGTCCACTACTACCAGGATAGTTGTGCACTCTTCTGAGGGAGGTAGATCTATTATGAAGTCCATAGATAATTTTCTCCATGGTTGTTCCAGCACTGGCAGTGGTCGTAACAAACCCCATGACTTAACGTTGGACCCCTTGTTTCACTGGCAGGTAGTGCAGGAGTTAACATACTCCCTGCAGTAAGATTTTAAAGTAGGCCACCAAAAAAATCGTTGGATAAGTTCCATTGTTTTTCGCACCCCGAAGTGGCCGGCAAGTTGGTGATCATGGAATATCTTTAAGACCTGGATTCTAGCTTTCTGCGGAACAACATTTTTATCTTGGTACCAAAGGAACTCTTCCTGGTTTCTTAAGGAGGATGCCTCTGGTTCTGAGCATTGGAAGGATGCCTGTTCAAATGAAGCCTTAAGATCAGATTGGATCATGAGAAAGTTTTGTGGCGACAAGATTGTGCTGGGAGCTGTCTCTTTAGGAGCTGTCTCTTTAGGAGCATCAGGAAACATCCAGGATAGAGCGTCAGCTTTCCTATTCTTGAACCCAGGGTGGTATGTGTTGCGAAAGTTGAACCTAAAAAAAGAACAGAGCCCATCGAGCTTGTCTGGATCTTAGGCATTTAGCAGTGTGAAGGTATTCTAGGTTCCTGTGATCCGTGAATATAATAATAGGGTGGGTGGCACCTTCAAGAAGATATCTCCAATCCTCCAAGGCTGTGTAGCGATACCCCCAGACTAAGGGAGCCGCTGGTTTTCTTTTGGGCCCTGTACACAGCACAGCCAACCCCCGGCAATCTACTCAGCTCTTCTCTGGCACAGCTAGTCTAGGGGTGGTATTTCTATATAGCTCTATAACAGTTGTAGGATTAGGGGTTGTTAGCTCTCGTAGTAGATGCGTTTTTTCAGTGATGCAAGCCAGTCAGGAACTCTGTTTAATGAAACATGGAGGGGGAGATTTGGGACTTCTGCCCCTGATGAGTGTCTCATACACGAAACGCGTCGGACATTCTGGGATGCTATCGTATGCCTGTATTCAACCTCTAATTCTGAGTAATGGGGACACAGATCCATGCCCCCAACCAATCATCAATTTTGTATATATTATGTCTATGCATTATGGTCTTATTGCTTTTTATGTATTTTTATCTGCTATGTGCTGTCCTTATGATATATGTACATATATAAATTTTTTGGAATGTATTTGCTATCATTCAGACCACTAAGTGGCGCCTGGCTACCATACACATGTACTCACCACTATACCCATTTCTGGGTTGGAACACAAGTAAGCCATTACAAGGTTAAATCTACCCATTGCCTTGATAGTTACCTCTGTTTTGATTGTTACTCTTGGTGGTTGTACACTCTATAACATTAAGATATTGTCTACCCTTTAGACTCCCCTGGGCAAGTCACCACTGGTCCACCTTTTTGTCCATCTATGAACACCTGCAGCTGCTTTCTGGGAAGTCCTCTTAGGCGCGCCCTGCCATCGCGCGGCCGTATTTCTACCTCAGCTCCCGGGACAGACTTTTTTGGCCTTGGCTCCATACTCACCATGCCCCATCTCACTTTTGTGCATGTAAGTACTCAGGGTGGGCTGCAACGACCCTTCCTTGATGTCTTCAACCTTAAACCATGTTAATTGACCATATCCCATTATACCTTTTTAGATACCTTTGAGCATCTGCCCCTGATGAGTGTCTCATACACGAAACGCGTCGGGCATTCTGGGATGCTATCGTATGCCTGTATTCAACCTCTAATTCTGGGTAATGGGGACACAGATCCATGCCCCCAACCAATCATCAATTTTGTATATATTATGTCTATGCATTATGGTCTTATTGCTTTTTATGTATTTTATCTGCTATGTGCTGTCCTTATGATATATGTACTGTGACAGCAGGAAGGTAAAGTCACCTGGTTGCATCCAGGGGGGTAGATATATTTCGCCCAGATTCAGGCTTTACGCCGACTTATACAACTAGGTGGAGAGTTGTATAAGGCTAGTGGGCTCATGGATGACTCATACCTCTAGGGAGAGTGTGGGGCGTCGTACAGACAGGGAGTTGATGAGACCAGCTGAACCTTGTCAGCTCATTTAGGCCTCTATAAGAACTCCCAGCTTCATTAGATGTTAGCTCATGCCTGGAAGCAGACCTGTGTGGACTTCCTGGAGAGAGTGAACCTTTGTGCGGTGAGACAAAGCCTGTGTGGCTATTTGCTTGGACATTTAAAACCAGGGACTTAGGGACTAGGACAGCACTAGGCTGATCCCAGTTGTTAGTTAGGAAACCTGTATGTTTAGTCAGAGGTCAAGTTGACCAGGATTTATTTTGTTTATGTTTCTTTTGGCTTTGCTGTGTTTTGTCACTGTAAATAGAAAATAAACCGCACCTTTTTTTGATTTTGAAAACCACAACCTCCGTTTGCTGGGCCTGTTTTTGTGTGGGGAGCCCATCCCGGGGGTCACACACACCCGCTGCCGAGCTAACCCCCTCACAGTTGGTGGAGAACCAGTGGCAGTTTTTTTTTAAGCCAGCATGGAGGAGATACTGAAGCAGCTGGCTCTAGCAAATGCCAATCAACAGCAGACAAATGCAGGTTTGCAAAAGAGCCTTGCAGCTCATCAACAGAGCCTTGCAGCTCAACAACAGAACTTCACAGCCCAGCAGCAAGCTCATCAACAGAGCCTTGCAGCCCAGCAGCAAGCTCACCAACAGAGTCTGGAAGCTCAGCAACAAGCCCAGCAGCAATCTGAGGCCCGCTTCATAGACCTGTTACAGAAGCAAGAGCAGAGACTACAACAAATGGAAGCAGTAATGCAGCAACGTCCGCAGACCAGTGAGGAAAGCCGTCCCACTAATACCGCGTCCTTTGGGGTGAGTCGTTTATTGACAAAAATGACTGGAGAGGATGATCCAGAGGTATTTTTGACCACATTTGAAAGGACTGCTGAAAGAGAAAAGTGGCCTGAGGAGCAGTGGGCTGGACTGGTGGCTCCTCTGTTAACTGGTGAATCGCAGAAGGCTTACTATGACCTAGAGCCTGACCAAGCAAAAGACTATGTGATGCTAAAAGCTGAAATATTGGCAAGGCTGGGTGTCACCCAGGCTGTCCGGGCTCAGCGTGTGCATAACTGGACTTTCCAGCTTGGAAAACCCCCCAGGTCTCAAATGTATGATCTCATTCACCTGAGCAGAAAGTGGCTACAGCCAGAGACTTTGTCCGCACCAAAGATTGTGGAACGTGTTGTAATGGATCGGTTTTTGAGAGCTCTTCCTACTGCCATCCAAAAGTGGGTAAGCCATGGAGACCCAGAGACGGCCGATGGTCTTGTGGATCGTGTGGAGAAATACTTGGCTACAGAGAACCTGACGGCCTCTTCCAGAGACACTCGGACTTTCCACCCTAAGACCAGACCATCCCCAGGGGCGGATAAGAGGATTCCAAGGGGTAAGGGTGGAGAGAGTGAGAGGGTGGGAGCTCTACCCCAAGTTTGGCAAGAACAGCCTGGGAAATCAGCGGCTCAAGAGGCGGCAAGAAGGATCGTTTGCTACCGCTGCCGGCAAGCGGGACATATTGCAGCCAATTGCCCGGTTGTGGAGGAACCCATGCAGTGTGACTTTCTGACGGGCAGACGTCAGTCGCTGTGTGCGACAGTCGCATGCACTGCCATTCGAGGAACTGAGAAACATTTATGCAAAATGTGTGTTAATGGTAGAAATGTTGTGGTATTGCTGGATTCAGGTAGCCTTGTGACCCTGATAAAGGCTGAGTTAGTTAAAACAGAGGTCTCTGGGAATAGCAAGGTAGCTGTTATTTGTGTGCATGGGGACACCCGAGAGTATCCAGTGACTACAGTGTGTTTCGAGACCCCCAAAGGTACCCTCTCTCATCCAGTGGGCTTAGTATCTCAGTTACCGCATGACGCCATTGTGGGAAGGGATTTTCCGAAGTTCTGGGAACTGTGGGATGATCCTGAAACCCCCACTGGTGCCCCTATGTACCAGGAATGTGATAGCCAGAACTCCCCTGAGAGTGGTGAGGACTCTCCGGAATTTCCCTTATCAGTATTGGCAGGGGAGACTCAAGAAACTGGAGAGGAGCCCACCTCCTCAGACGAAAACCTACCGTCTGTGGAGTTTTCTGATCTTGAGGTTCACAGGGAAAACTTTGCCACAGAACAGTTGAAAGACCCCGCCCTAATAAAGGCACGGGAAAACGTCGTGAAAATAGATGGCGAGTTAGTGAACCCAGATAATACCTGCACTTACCCATACTTCAGCGTAGAGAAGGACCTACTGTATCGGGTGGCAAAAAGGGCAGAAGAAACCGTTGAGCAGCTTGTGGTGCCCAAACCTTACAGGAAGTTGGTGTTGGAGTTGGCCCATGGGCACATTCTTGGAGGTCATCTGGGGACAGAGAAAACCCGAGAGAGGGTATTACAGAGATTCTATTGGCCGGGGGTGATGAAGGACATAGAAAATTATTGTTCCTCCTGCCCTGTGTGTCAGAGGTCGGCCCCGATGCCACATTTCCGTAGCCCGCTGGTCCCTCTACCCATCATTGAGGTCCCGTTTGAGAGGATCGCCATGGATTTGGTAGGTCCTATAATCAAGTCCGCTAGGGGGCACCAGTACATATTAGTTATAATGGACTATGCCACCCGTTATCCAGAAGCGATCCCTCTCCGAAATACCTCGGCCAAAACCATAGCCAAAGAGCTATCTCTTGTGTTTAGCCGGGTGGGTATTTGTAAAGAACTGCTTACGGACCAAGGTACACCCTTTATGTCCCGGGTTATGAAGGAGCTGTGTAAATTGTTCAAAGTGACGCAATTACGTACATCTGTGTATCACCCCCAAACCGATGGGCTGGTTGAAAGATTCAACAAAACCCTAAAACAAATGTTGAAGAAAGTGGTGGATAGAGATGGAAAGGATTGGGACTGTCTACTTCCTTATCTGATGTTTGCTATTAGGGAGGTGCCCCAATCCTCTACGGGATTCTCCCCCTTTGAGTTACTGTATGGGAGACACCCAAGAGGGCTGTTGGATATTGCCAAGGAAACTTGGGAAAGTGAGAGTTCTCCCCACAGGAGTGTGATTGAGCATGTCGCCCTGATGCAAGACCGAATTGCACAGGTAATGCCCATCGTGAAGGAACATTTGGCCCAAGCGCAGTTAGCACAGCAGAGAGTGTACAACCGTGGAGCCAAGACCCGTACCTTTTCCCCGGGGGATAGGATACTGGTACTTGTCCCTACGGTTGAAAGTAAATTCCTTGCCAAATGGCAAGGCCCCTACGAGATAATGGAAAAAGTGAGCGAAGTGAATTACAAGGTCAGACAACCAGGAAGGCGAAAGCCCGAACAGATCTATCACGTTAATCTGTTGAAAGCCTGGAGGGATAGAGAGTCCCTAGTCGCAGACACTTGGTCACCAGCTCAAACTGGTTGCGTGATTCCTGAGGTTGGAATAGCAGCCACCTTGTCACAACCCCAACAACAGGAGGTTAAGGAGTTTGTGCTTCGCAACAAGGAGGTATTCTCTGAGCTGCCGGGACAAACATCTGGGGTAGAGCATGACATCATTACCCCGCCCGGTGAAAGGGTGAAGTTAAAACCCTATCGGATCCCAGAGGCCCGACGGGAGGCAATACGGGAGGAAGTACAGAAAATGCTGAACTTAGGGGTGATAGAGGAGTCCCAAAGTGATTGGTCTAGTCCCATTGTGTTGGTGCCTAAACCGGATGGGAGCTGGCGATTTTGTAACGATTTTCGTCAGTTGAACAAAGTTACAAAATTTGACACCTACCCCATGCCACGTATAGATGAGTTGATCGACCGGCTGGGAACAGCCCGATACATGACGACTCTTGACCTCACAAAAGGGTATTGGCAAATCCCCCTGGCCAAGTCGGCCAAAGAGAAAACCGCATTTGTAACCCCAGACGGGGCGTTCCAATATAAAAGAATGCCGTTCGGGTTACAGAATGCGCCGGCCACATTCCAGCGGAAAATGGACCAGATGCTGAGGCCCCATCGGAAGTATGCTGCGGCTTACCTGGATGACATAATTGTCCATAGCACAGATTGGGCCTCACATCTGCCAAAAGTGCAAGCAGTCCTGGACTCTGTTCGGGAAGCGGGGTTTACGGCTAACCCCAAGAAGTGTACCATTGGGCAGGAGGAGGCCAAATATCTTGGGTACACCATTGGGAGGGGAGTAATAAAACCCCAACTCAACAAAGTCGAGGCCATCCAGAGTTGGCCACGTCCCAACAGCAAGAAGCAGGTACGAGCCTTTCTGGGAATCGCTGGGTATTATCGGCGATTCATTCCCCACTTTGCTTCTAAGGCTGTGCCCCTAACCAACCTAACGAAGGGGAAAGGGTCGGTCATGATTAAATGGACCCCCGAGGCTGAGGCAGCATTCCAATTCTTGAAACAAGCCTTATGTAGCCAGCCAGTGTTGTACTCACCCGACTTCTCTAAAGACTTTGTCGTACAAAGTGATGCGTCAGATGTGGGGTTAGGAGCAGTATTGTCCCAGGTCTGGAACGGGGAAGAGCACCCAGTCATTTACCTCAGCAGGAAGTTGAAGTCCCATGAGGTAAATTACGCCACCGTTGAAAAGGAGTGTTTAGCGGTGAAGTGGGCTCTAGATTCCCTTCGGTACTACCTGCTAGGTAGGCACTTTGACATGGTTACGGATCACGCTCCGTTAAAGTGGATGGCTCAAAACAAGGAAACAAATAGAAGAGTGAATAGGTGGTTCCTGGCCCTCCAGGAATTCAACTTCACAGTAAAGCATCGCCCTGGCGTTCAAATGGGGAATGTGGATGCTTTGTCTCGAGTACATGAATGCCTGATTGCTGGTGTTCCAACCCCGAGGTTAAAACAAGAGGGGGGGTATGTGACAGCAGGAAGGTAAAGTCACCTGGTTGCATCCAGGGGGGTAGATATATTTCGCCCAGATTCAGGCTTTACGCCGACTTATACAACTAGGTGGAGAGTTGTATAAGGCTAGTGGGCTCATGGATGACTCATACCTCTAGGGAGAGTGTGGGGCGTCGTACAGACAGGGAGTTGATGAGACCAGCTGAACCTTGTCAGCTCATTTAGGCCTCTATAAGAACTCCCAGCTTCATTAGATGTTAGCTCATGCCTGGAAGCAGACCTGTGTGGACTTCCTGGAGAGAGTGAACCCTTGTGCGGTGAGACAAAGCCTGTGTGGCTATTTGCTTGGGCATTTAAAACCAGGGACTTAGGGACTAGGACAGCACTAGGCTGATCCCAGTTGTTAGTTAGGAAACCTGTATGTTTAGTCAGAGGTCAAGTTGACCAGGATTTATTTTGTTTATGTTTCTTTTGGCTTTGCTGTGTTTTGTCACTGTAAATAGAAAATAAACCGCACCTTTTTTTGATTTTGAAAACCACAACCTCCGTTTGCTGGGCCTGTTTTTGTGTGGGGAGCCCATCCCGGGGGTCACACACACCCGCTGCCGAGCTAACCCCCTCACAGTACATATATAAATTTTTTGGAATGTATTTGCTATCATTCAGACCACTAAGTGGCGCCTGGCTACCATACACATGTACCCTTGATGCTCATATTTTATGCACACACACATGTGTGTGGATGAATTTTTATGGATTGACATTTATTATTATAATGCCTTCACTTTCCATGTGGCCTCTGTTATTGATATGTTTTATACCAATTCTCATCATTAATAAATATGTACTCTTTTCAAGCTACCTCCTCAATGTCTATAGTAGGGATGAGCTTCGTGTTCGAGTCGAACATACGTTCGACTCGAACATCGGCTGTTCGATCGTTCGACGAAGATCGAACGATTTGGGCCGTTCGCGCCAAATTCGAGTGACGCGAACGGCCCACAATGCACTACGCCATCGCAGTGTCATCCAGGCGCTGTGATTGGCCAAGCATGCACTGTGACCCCGCATGCTTGGCCAATCACAGCGCCGGCAGCGAGGAGAGCAATGATTGGCCACAGGCAGGATGCCTGTGGCCAATTATTGCTGAGGGTGTTTAGTACACGCCCCACACTATAAAAGGCCGCCAGCACGGCGGCCTAGTGTAGTGTGTTCCGGAGCAGGGATAGAGCAGCATAGGCAGGGACAGTGACTTTTATTTCTTTCTTGCTTAACCTGGATTCCTTTAGTTTAGGGAAAGAGAAGGATAGGTAGGGAGAGTGTCAGTGTGTTTTGTGCTTGTGCTATATTGTGCTTAAAAAAAACATTTTTTCTAGGGACAGAAAACTGTAGGTAGGGAGAGTGTGTCAGTTTCTTTCACTGTCAAAGTCCTTGTTTCCAGGGACCTGGAAGGACAGTGAGTGAATTCTCCTTGTGCTAAATTGTGCTTAAAAAAAACATTTTTTCTAGGGACAGAAAACTGTAGGTAGGGAGAGTGTGTCAGTTTCTTTCACTGTCAAAGTCCTTGTTTCCAGGGACCTGGAAGGACAGTGAGTGAATTCTCCTTGTGCTAAATTGTGCTTAAAAAAAACATTTTTTCTAGGGACAGAAAACTGTAGGTAGGGAGAGTGTGTCAGTTTCTTTCACTGTCAAAGTCCTTGTTTCCAGGGACCTGGAAGGACAGTGAGTGAATTCTCCTTGTGCTAAATTGTGCTTAAAAAAAACATTTTTTCTAGGGACAGAAAACTGTAGGTAGGGAGAGTGTGTCAGTTTCTTTCACTGTCAAAGTCCTTGTTTCCAGGGACCTGGAAGGACAGTGAGTGAATTCTCCTTGTGCTAAATTGTGCTTAAAAAAAACATTTTTTCTAGGGACAGAAAACTGTAGGTAGTGAGAGTGTGTCAGTTTCTTTCACTGTCAAAGTCCTTGTTTCCAGGGACCTGGAAGGACAGTGAGTGAATTCTCCTTGTGCTAAATTGTGCTTAAAAAAAACATTTTTTCTAGGGACAGAAAACTGTAGGTAGGGAGAGTGTGTCAGTTTCTTTCACTGTCAAAGTCCTTGTTTCCAGGGACCTGGAAGGACAGTGAGTGAATTCTCCTTGTGCTAAATTGTGCTTAAAAAAAACATTTTTTCTAGGGACAGAAAACTGTAGGTAGGGAGAGTGTGTCAGTTTCTTTCACTGTCAAAGTCCTTGTTTCCAGGGACCTGGAAGGACAGTGAGTGAATTCTCCTTGTGCTAAATTGTGCTTAAAAAAAACATTTTTTCTAGGGACAGAAAACTGTAGGTAGGGAGAGTGTGTCAGTTTCTTTCACTGTCAAAGTCCTTGTTTCCAGGGACCTGGAAGGACAGTGAGTGAATTCTCCTTGTGCTAAATTGTGCTTAAAAAAAACATTTTTTCTAGGGACAGAAAACTGTAGGTAGGGAGAGTGTGTCAGTTTCTTTCACTGTCAAAGTCCTTGTTTCCAGGGACCTGGAAGGACAGTGAGTGAATTCTCCTTGTGCTAAATTGTGCTTAAAAAAAACATTTTTTCTAGGGACAGAAAACTGTAGGTAGGGAGAGTGTGTCAGTTTCTTTCACTGTCAAAGTCCTTGTTTCCAGGGACCTGGAAGGACAGTGAGTGAATTCTCCTTGTGCTAAATTGTGCTTAAAAAAAACATTTTTTCTAGGGACAGAAAACTGTAGGTAGGGAGAGTGTGTCAGTTTCTTTCACTGTCAAAGTCCTTGTTTCCAGGGACCTGGAAGGACAGTGAGTGAATTCTCCTTGTGCTAAATTGTGCTTAAAAAAAACATTTTTTCTAGGGACAGAAAACTGTAGGTAGGGAGAGTGTGTCAGTTTCTTTCACTGTCAAAGTCCTTGTTTCCAGGGACCTGGAAGGACAGTGAGTGAATTCTCCTTGTGCTAAATTGTGCTTAAAAAAAACATTTTTTCTAGGGACAGAAAACTGTAGGTAGGGAGAGTGTGTCAGTTTCTTTCACTGTCAAAGTCCTTGTTTCCAGGGACC
This sequence comes from Rana muscosa, assembly GCA_029206835.1. NCBI lineage: Eukaryota > Metazoa > Chordata > Amphibia > Anura > Ranidae > Rana > Rana muscosa. The sequence goes on along the minus strand of CM055120.1, from coordinate 432,298,006 downwards.
TGGAAGGACAGTGAGTGAATTCTCCTTGTGCTAAATTGTGCTTAAAAAAAACATTTTTTCTAGGGACAGAAAACTGTAGGTAGGGAGAGTGTGTTAGTTTCTTTCACTGTCAAAGTCCTTGTTTCCAGGGACCTGGAAGGACAGTGAGTGAATTCTCCTTGTGCTAAATTGTGCTTAAAAAAAACATTTTTTCTAGGGACAGAAAACTGTAGGTAGGGAGAGTGTGTCAGTTTCTTTCACTGTCAAAGTCCTTGTTTCCAGGGACCTGGAAGGACAGTGAGTGAATTCTCCTTGTGCTAAATTGTGCTTAAAAAAAACATTTTTTCTAGGGACAGAAAACTGTAGGTAGGGAGAGTGTGTCAGTTTCTTTCACTGTCAAAGTCCTTGTTTCAAGGGACAGAGAAGGACACCTGAAGGTAGCCCTTATTGCTTTTTTCCCATCTCCCTGCAGGCCATCTATTAGAATGTCTGGAAGGCAAACAAGGAGAGGCAGACAGTCAGGAGGCAATAAAAGAGGGCAAGCAGGCTCTGTGTCTGGGGGCAACAGTGCTGGTCGTGGACGCGGTGCATTGTCATCAGCACATGGCCATGGGACACGCTTGTCCTTCTTTTCGGCAGCTGGACATGTTGAGCCACATCATGCCGAAGACTTGGTAGAGTGGATGACCAAGCCCTCCTCCTCCTCCTCATCCTCTCTCACCCAGGCTCAGGGTACTGGAAAAGCAGCTGCCAAAGCGTCCTCTTCCCTGGTATCAATGTCAGACTCATCATCAGTCACTCCTTCCCTAGACCCACCATGTCCTCCTCCTGAGGAGTCCCCCGAACTGTTTCAGCACAGTGTTGGGTACATGCTCCAGGAGGATGCCCAGCGTTTCGAAGGGTCTGATGATGAAACCCAGCTAGAGGAAGGCAGTAGCGTGAGAGCAGACAGAGGGGATGCTCAAGAAGGACACCAATCTGGCAGTCATGTTCCAGCAGCTGCAGCATACTGCCAGATTGGCTCCAGTGATGAGGAGGGAGGTGATGATGAGGTCACTGACTCCACGTGGGTGCCTAATAGGAGAGAGGAGGAGGAGGAGGATGAGGAGGAGGCACATCTCCAACGAGGCAGGATGCCCTTTGGTGGCCAGCGTAAGGGCAGTACACCGACGGAATCACACCGCAGAGCTCCGCCTGTGCAGGGCGCTGCCTCTGCCCGTCATTCAAAAAGTTCTTTGGTGTGGGCCTTTTTTGAGGCTAGTGCATCAGATCGCACAGCTGCTGTTTGCAACATATGTCTCAAGCGTATATCGCGTGGCCAAAACATCAGCCGCTTGGGTACCACATGCCTGACCAGACATATGTTGACCTGCCATGCAGCTCGTTGGCAAGCCTACCTGAAAGACCCACACCAAAGAACAAAGCGGACCTCTCCTTGCACCGCATCAGCTGGGATCTCCAACCCCACTATAACTTCAGTCCTCTCTGAAACATGCACTGAGAGGAATGAAGGTGTAGAATTAGGTGTGTCACAGCCAAGTACTTGCGGCCACTCTGCTAGCAGTACACCGACGTCCGATTCTAGCAGGCAAATTTCCCTGCCCCAGCTGCTGGACCGTCGAAAGAAGTTCACTCCCAGCCATCCACATGCCCAGCGGTTGAATGCTAGCTTGGCTAAATTGCTAGCGCTTCAACTGCTGCCTTTTCAGTTGGTAGACTCGGCCCCCTTCCGTGAGTTTGTGCAATGTGCGGTTCCTCAGTGGCAGGTTCCCAAACGCCACTTTTTCTCACGGAAGGCTATTCCGGCTCTCTACCGGCATGTGGAAAGCAATGTCTTGGCCTCGCTGGACAGGGCGGTCAGCGGTAAGGTGCATATTACCGCTGACTCATGGTCCAGCAGGCATGGACAGGGACGTTACCTTTCTTTCACGGCCCATTGGGTCACTCTTTTGGCAGCTGGGAAGGATGCAGGACAAGGTGCAGTAGTGTTGGAGGTTGTCCCACCGCCACGCCTCCAAAATGCTACTACTGGTTGTGACACACCTCTCTCCTCCACCCCCTCCTCTTCTTCTTCCTCCATGGCCTCTTCCTGTGGTTTGTCCTATGAACCAGCGGTGCTCCGTAGCCGTTCACGGGGCTACGCAAGTACGCAGGCAAAAAGATGCCATGCCGTGCTTGCGCTGGTGTGTTTGGGGGACAGAAGCCACACTGGGGCAGAGGTCCTGTCTGCTCTGCAGGGCCAGGCCGAGAGGTGGTTGACGCCACGCCAGCTTAAGCCAGGAATGGTGGTTTGCGACAATGGCACCAACCTCCTCTCCGCCCTCCGACAGGGACAACTGACCCATGTGCCCTGTGTGGCTCACGTCCTTAACCTGGTGGTGCAGCGGTTCTTGGGCAGGTACCCGGGCTTACAGGATGTCCTGAGGCAGGCCAGGAAAGTCTGTGTGCATTTCCGCAGATCTTATAATGCCAGTGCTCGCCTGGCTGAGCTGCAAAAGGAGTTGAACCTGCCCAAGAACCGCCTTATATGTGACATGCCCACCAGGTGGAACTCAACGTTGGCCATGCTGCAGCGGCTGCACACGCAGCAGAGGGCCATCAATGAGTACCTGTGCGACTACGGCACCAGGACAGGGTCAGGGGAGCTTGGTTTTTTTTCTCCACGCCAGTGGGGCATGATCAGGGATGCATGCACTGTCCTGGCACCATTTGAGGAGGCCACGAGGATGGTGAGCAGTGACAGTGCATGCATCAGTGACACTGTACCTCTTGTCCACCTGTTGGAGCACACGCTGCGTGGAATAATGGACAGGGCACTTGAGGCAGAACAGAGGCAGGAAGAGGAGGACTTCCTTGCCTCTCAAGGCCCCCTTTACCCAGACAGTGTTCCTTCTGTCCCACCCATCGCACAGGAAGAGGAGGAGGAGGAGGAGGAGGAGGAGGAGGATTGTGTCAGCATGGAGGTGGAGGCTGGCACTCAGCATCATCAGCAGCAGTCTTTTAGGGATGATTTACAGTCCCAAGAAACCAGTGGACTTGTACGTGGCTGGGAGGAGGTGGCTGCGGATCATGTCGTCCTTAGTGACCCAGAGGACTCCGGACCAAATGCCTCAGCAAACCTACGCTGCATGGCCTCCCTGATCCTGCAAAGTCTGCGGAAGGATCCTCGTATTCTTCGGATCAAGGAGAGGGACCATTACTGGCTGGCCACTCTCCTTGATCCACGGTACAAGGGTAAGGTTGCGGACCTTATGTTACCGTCGCAGAGGGAGCAGAGGATGAGACAACTCCGGGAGGCCTTGCAGAAAGGTCTGTGCAACGCGTTCCCAGAGACTGGGAGGTTACAAACTCCTGGTCCTGGACAACGAGTTGCTGAGGCTTCGGCCAGTCAAAGAAGGAGCGGTGGGGAAGGTGGCCGTCTGACCGATGCGTTCAGACAATTCTTTAGTCCGCAGCCCCAAAGTATGATCGGTTCCAGCAACCATCGCCAGCGTCTGATAAACATGGTGCAGGAATATCTAGGGGCAAGGTCAGACTTGGACACCTTCCCCACCGAAAATCCTCTGGCTTACTGGGTCTTGAGGATGGATCACTGGCCAGAGCTTGCACAGTATGCAATTGAGCTACTGGCCTGTCCTGCATCCAGCGTTCTTTCGGAACGCACATTCAGTGCTGCTGGAGGATTTGTCACGGATCACAGGGTGCGCCTGTCCACCGACTCGGTTGATCGACTGACTTTCATCAAGATGAACCAGTCTTGGATCACCACCAGCTACCACACACCTGATGCTGATATAACAGACTAATTGATTTTAACATGTCACATCCCTTCAAGACTGATGCTGATGCTGAGTGCCTGTGCTGTTATGTTGACTGGCTATCCTCCTCCTCCGAGTCCTCAATGATACGATTGATGATGATAGCTTGGAAGATCATTTTTGTTTATGGGTGCCGCCACCAGTGGCTAAGGCCCAATTTTTCAGCCCCTGTTTTACAGGGGCGTGTAATTACAATTTTTTTAGCAATAATTTGCCATAGGGCTCATTGCTGTGCTCCAAGTACAGTATCTGTGAGGGGTTGGAGTGTTGTGGCACCAGTGCCTAAGGCCCAATTTTTCAGCCCCTGTTTAACAGGGGCGTGTCATTACAATTTTTGAAGCAATACTTTGCAACAGGGCTCATTGCTGTGCTCCAAGTACAGTATCTGTGAGGGGTTGTAGTGTTGTGCCACCAGTGCCTAAGGCCCAATTTTTCAGCCCCTGTTCAACAGGGGCATGCAATTACAATTCTTGATCTAATAATTCACAGCAGGGTCCATTGCTGCACCCACCAAGAGTAACTCTGAGGGCTTACAGTCTTGTGGCAACGCCACCACCACCACCACCACGAAAGGCCCAATTTTTCAGCCCCTGTTCAAAAGGGGCATGTAATTACAATTCTTGATCTAATAATTCACAGCAGGGCCCATTGCTGCACCCACCAAGAGTAACTGTCAGGGCTTACAGTGTTGTGGCACCAGCACCACCATCAAAGCCCCAATTTTTACTACCACTGTTCAACAATTATATGTAATTAAAATTCCTGATATAATAGTTGACAGCAGGGCGTTCCAGCACCAACCAAGAGTAACTGAGTGCTTACAGTGTTGTGCCAACACCAACAACTAAGGGGCCTATTTCTGCAGAGTATATACGGCAGGTCCCTACTTTCAAACATCCAACTTACAAACGACTCCTACTTGCAAACGAAAGAAGACAACAGGAAGTGAGAGGAAATCTACCCCTAGAAAGGAAAATTCTCTCCTGTAAGAATAAATATGGGAGAAAGGGGTCTCATCTGTACTGATGCTTTATCAGCAATCCTTGTTTCAAGAAAAACACCACATTTCAAAAACAGTTGTCATTGGGACGGAAAGTGAGGTGAAATGTTCTGAACAGGGGCACAGACAGCAAAACAAATGTTACAGGGGTGATAACCCTTACCTATGTTTCCCAAAAAGTTTAAAAATAGATTTTTGGGCTGGAGCTACACTTCAACAATGTACCTGTTCAAAATTACAAACAGATTCTACATAAGAACAAACCTACAGTCCCTGTCTTGTATGCACCGCCTGTATACGGCTGTTCAGAGTATATAGGGCCTTTTTTATTTTATGTGCGGGGTTCCCCTTAATATCCATACAAGACCCAAAGGGGCTGGTAATGGGCTGGGGTAGGGGGGGGGGTCATGGGGTAGCTATGCCATTTTTCTTAAAGAATTTCATCCATATTACCGGGACCAGACATTACATTAAAGCCGCAAGAAGTTTTAAATGGCTTTTTTTTCCTTTAGAAGTGTCATTTTGTGCAGGGACAGTTCTAAACACGGGAAACACGTGGCACTTCACAGGCATACTTTAGACACCCCCCAGGTACGATATTTAAAGGAATATTTGACTTTTTTTTTTTCACTTTATGCATCATTAAAATGACTGCTCCCGAAAAACGACCGTTTTTAAAACTTCTTTTTGCATTGATACATGTCCCCTGGTGCAGAACCCGGGTTCCCAAACCCTATTTATGACAATAACATGCATAATAGTTGTTATAATTAGCACTTTAGAATTCGAACGTTCGCATCCATTGTATTTAATAGGGTTCTAATGTTCGTTCGAACTTTCGGTCCGTTCGCGGGTTCTGGTGCGAACCGAACCCGGGGGTGTTCGGCTCATCACTAGTCTATAGCCTCATTCAAAGTCCCAAATCTCCCCCTCCATGTTTCATTTAACTAGGGATGGAGGCACACCACATATGTGCCTCATCTAAAGTCCCAACCTTCCCCCCGGAACTCTGTTTAAGGGCATGGTAGCCCATGTTTATTTAAAAGCACAAAAGTTCACAAGTACATCTGTAGTATTCACGGGGGGGTTCCACCATTCCTGTATCTTGCATACTTAACAGTTTAGCCTCGTAGCTTTACCTTCTTGCTATCCAGGCCTTTAGCCTTGGGTCTGCTCCTCAGACCCAAACAGTTTCCAAGAGTTTAAGCTTTCTCCTTGCTTACCCCTGGTCAGCACCTTTGTTGCTGTATCACTAATGATGTCTGCCTCCTGCAGACATGCACCGCCTCTGACTCCACTCAGAGGATGAGAGTCCACCTGACTCCCATGCACACAGACTTTCTCTCTGTTGGGTGGAGCCCTGATCCATAATCACTTCTGACTCCACTCAGAGGATGAGAGTCCACCTGACTCTCATGCACACAGACTTCCTCTCTGTTGGGTGGAGCCCTGATCCATAATCATGTCAGAACTAAATAGCCCAAGACACGGGGGGGGGGGCGTGGCCAAGACAGGCATGTGAGAGGACGCATCTCCCACAGCTCCTAACAGTGATCCGGTACTGATCCTCCCCCAGCCGCCTAATCGGTCCGACGGTCACCTATGCTCGCAGCCTGTGATCCGGGGACCACTGAGGTACAACCACCGGCTCTCTGTACCAGGGGGATGACCCGCAAAGGACAGGCGGAAATTGCGGGGCCGGAGCTCCAAGATGGCGCCGCCGCATCTGTAGTGAAGGGGACACCGCGCGGCCAGGACAAGCTAGGCCCCAAGGCAAGTAAGCCGCCCAAAACCCCCAAAGAACCCCCTAAGGACATGCTGTATTATGCCCAGAAGATGTCTGGGGCTATGGGGACCGAGATGCCCGTCCGATCGGGGGACCCCACACATATGATGCCTGATATACATGCAGACGCTGTCCCAGATCAGTGGGGAGAGGAGGAGGGGGGCCAGGCAGGCTCTGTGATGCAGGACACTTCAGCCCCAGATGCACAGGATGCAGTGCAACCCACTCTGGCTGATATCCTTAGGGCTGTGAACAAATGCACAGCCTCTGTTGATACTTTAAAGGAGCAGTTTGGCTTGCTGAGGCAAGACATGCAGAAGATCCGTGAACGTACCACGGCTGTGGAGAGCAGAGTTAGTGAGGTGGAGGACCAAATGCAGCCCATAGCCCAGGACACAAGAGCAGCCCTGCAGATGGCTAGAGATGCATACGATCGTGCTGAAGATTTGGAGAACCGCCTCAGAAGGAACAACGTTCGTATAGTGGGTCTCCCAGAGAGGGTGGAGGGCAGGGATCCTACTACATATGTGGAGAACTGGTTGATTGAACTTTTTGGCAAAAATTCATTTTCACCATTTTTTGCGGTGGAGCGTGCGCACAGAGTGCCCTCTCACCCGCCCCAACAGGGGGGTCCTCCTAGATCCATCCTTGCGAAACTACTGCATTACCGGGACAGGGAGGCGGTGCTACGCCAAGCTCGGGAGCGAGCGAATGTACAGCACAATGGCACCAGAGTGTCCTTCTATCCGGACTTTTCGGCAGAGGTCCAGAGACGCAGGGCCAAATTTAATGATGTGAAACGCCGCCTGCGACTCCTGCAACTTCCATACGCTATGCTTTATCCTGCAAAGCTCCGCATAGTGGTGCGGGGCCAGGCACAATTCTTTGAGTCTGCCAAGGAGGCTCTAACCTGGCTGGATCGGAACGAACAATCACTTCAGCGACGAGAGCAGGAGGAGGGGGAATAAGGTCTAAATTCTGATTGTGCCTGATGGCACGAATTGTATGCTGCTCAAAGACACCTTGCGTTTAATTTCCTCAGGGGGGATCCCCTATTATTGTTTGCGGCTACTGTTTTATGGCTGGGGGACATTATATGGCTATACAATGCAAGGAGAGTGATTTACACCACGTTGTCCAATAAGAGGATGTTACAATTGACTGAACCATGGCGACGTTCTGTCGTGAAAGGAGTTGCTGCTGCCCTGTTGGTGGATTATGTAGCTCCAGGACCCGTTAGGTCCACTGTTCCTACTAACTTTCCCTTTTTCAGCAGTTACAACTTCAAAGAGGTACATTGCAGCAGACGTGAATTAATACTCCTAGAGCGCAGTGCAGCGGGGTTCAGGAATGGTACGAGAGGGGTGACGTCACCCCTGCCCCGGGGACTATATTGTTGTCTCCACCCACGATTATCCGACCATTTATCTTTAATTGCGGATGCTCATGGCTAAGGTTTCTATTGTTTCCTGGAATGTGAGGGGTATGCACTCCCCCTTGAAACGTACAATGCTTAATATGTGTTTGAAGAAATTCCTTCCTGGGGTTATCTATTTCCAAGAGACTCACTTAACGGCATAGACAGTATGCTGTTTACGGTATGCATGGGTGGGGAGAGCTTATCACTCTACACACACCTCCTTTTCTAGGGGGGTGAGTGTACTGGTGCATGCAGCCTTGGATTTCCAGGAGTTTGACAGTGTCATAGACCAGGAGGGGCGATATGTATTTCTTCACTGCAGGTTTGGTACATTGATATGTGTGCTGGCATGCATATATATCTCACCACCGTTCGCGGCGGCGGTACTCCGGCTCCTCCTTGCGTTTTTGGATGGTAGGCCGGATGTGCCGCTGCTAGTGATCGGTGACTTCAACTGCTGTTCGGACCAGGTGGCGGATAGACACCCGAGCCCTAGGCCCTCTTCCCTCGTCAGGAGTACTCCCCTGGCGCGGTTGTTGCAAGAGGTGGGCTGGGTGGATATCTGGCGACATCGCAATCCGGGCGACAGACAATTTACCTGCTTTTCAAAGTCCCATGGTTGCCTGTCTAGGATAGATCTGGGGGTGGGGAACCTGAGCATACTCCCGTTTGTAGCTGACATTACACATAGACCCCGTAGTGTATCAGACCATTCTGCTCTAGTGGTACAGTTGCTGGTGGCTCCACCGGCAAAATTAACTAGGGTGCCCTGGAAGTTTAATGCATTTTGGTTGAAATTGTTTCGTTCCCATGAGGGGATAATGGGTGATATACGGAGGTTCTTTGATGACGGGGATGGAGTAGAATTTAATGTGCGGCACTGGGATGCCTTTAAGGCGCATCTCCGGGGCCTCCTGATAGGGGAAATGAATAAGGTTAAAAGAGCCTCCTCTGAGCTCCTGATAGAAGTGGAGGCTAGGGTTCAGGAATTAGAGAGGGTATATGTGACGGATCCCTCTGATCTGACCAGAGAAGCATGGGTGGCCGCTCAGTCGGCCTATCAACAACTACTTTCCTCCTCGGCTGAGAAGAAAAGGTTCTTTACGAAACAGGCGTTCTTTGAGGAGGGTGAGAAGACCGGCCGACTTTTGGCACGGATTGCAAACTCCCATCAACGCTCGCCTGCTATAGGAGCCATTAGGTCCAAGACAGGGAGTGTAGTCTCCCAACCAGAGTTGATTATGGAGGAATTGGCGGGTTTCTATGGAGCGCCATACGCCCAGGAGGATCTGGAGTTATACCTGGCCCGATTAGTCTTCCCTGCGCTGTCCGAGGGTCAGCGGGCACAGTTGGAGGCGCCGCTTACTGTCGGGGAGCTCCGGGGGGCTGTGGGTGCATTCCCTAATTGTAAGGCCCTGGGGGAGGATGGGTTGCCTATGGAGGTGTATAAGCAATACTCAGAGGAAATACTGCCCCAACTACTGAGAGTGTTTAACAATGCCAGGGAGAGAGGGACCCTTCCACCCTCAATGTCTAAGGCAAACATAGTACTACTGCTCAAACCGGGTAAGGATCCTGTAGACCCAGGGGCGTATCCCCAGGGGCGTATCGCCCCATCTCCTTGCTGCAAAGCGACATCAAGATATTAGCCAAGGTACTGGCCATTCGGCTGAATGGGGTGATTACTTCAATTGTGCATGGGGACCAGGCTGGTTTCATGCCAAATAAATCTACAGCGGTTAATTTGCGGAGGTTGTTCCTGAATGTACAAGCAAGGGCAGATAACATGGGAAGCAGGGCACTCTTGTCCCTGGACGCCACAAAGGCGTTTGATAGCATAGATTGGAATTATCTTTGGTCGGTGCTGCGGAGGTTCGGGTTTGGTCCAATTTATATATCCTGGGTGAAGTTGCTATAAAGTCAGCCGCAGGCCGCCATAAGGACCTTTGGTTCTTTGTCTGGGAGCTTTGCATTGAGGAGGGGGACTCGGCAGGGGTGTCCCCTGTCGCCCCTCCTCTTTGCTTTGGCTATTGAGCCACTGGCCATGGATATTCGGGCAAATTCTGGCATTACTGGTTTCTGCTATGGTGACTTGCAGGAAAAAGTCATGCTATATGCCGATGACACTCTGCTTCTTCTGGGGGACACGGACTCCTCCCTTAGGGAAGCTATGTCGACCATATCCAAATTTGGAGGGTTTTCCGGTTTGCATATAAACTGGTCAAAATCAGCGTTGCTCCTGTTGGATGGGGACGACACACAGGTGATTAACTCTTCCTGCCCCATTCCCATTACCACTACTTTTAAGTACTTGGGGGTTCAGATCACAGCTAGGCCACGGGATTTTATCCATCTTAATATCTCCCCCTGTTACTAAGGTTTAGGGATAAAGTCAAAACCTGGAAGGCTCTTCTCCTATCTGTGGCTGGCAGGGTGAATCTTATAAAGATGATACTCATGCCACAGCTACTGTATTTCCTTCATAATACTCCTATGGTTATCCCCCTCAAAACATTTCGTACAGTAAATAGTATCTTTCGCAGCCTCATATGGAGGGATAAGCTCCCTAGGATCAGATTGGAACATTTGCAGCGGCCCAAAGACTGCGGGGGCTTGGCGTTACCAAACCCTTGGCTGTATTACTTAGCTTCCCAGCTACAGCACCTTATAGGCATGTTTCCATTAGAGGCAGAGGGGGCGCCCACCTTGCAAACCTCGGCTCATAAACTGCTGCTGTTTACTGTGTGCAGAGATCCGGTTCCTGTGGCGTTGGAGGCTCAGGCCTTCGCTAAACCACATAAAAAGTTTCCAACTTATAGCTTAATTCAGAAGGTATGGAACAAGGTTAAATACATTCAGAATGCAGATGGCTATACAGAATATAGCCCTATATGGCAAAATGATACATATACTGAATTGGCAAAACTGCAGTCTGGGGCCAGATGGAAGCAGTATGGGATTACGCATCTTAGACACATATTCTGTAATGGAGTATTGCGCCCTTTTAGCGACCTAAGGGAATCTTACGGTCTCCCGCAATCAATGTACTTTTATTATTTACAATTGCTCCATGCGGTGGCGGCACAGGGTCGCTCCTCGGAGTGGCACTTGTCGCCAACCCCGGTGTTTAGGCTTCTTGGGGATGCTGGGTCGTCAAAGGGCTTTATCTCACAATGCTATGCCATACTGTTACAGTCCGTGATGAGGCAGCATCCTCTGAAGATAAGGGAGAAGTGGGAGGCAGATGTTGGACAGTTGGATGGTGAGCAGTGGGAGGAAATTTTCCAGGCTGTGGGTAGGTGTTCGCTGAATATATCCCATAGGCTTACCCAGTTGTACATATTGTTACGCACTTATTTCACACCTCACAGATTACATTTAATGAATCCACAGCTTGACCCCATATGTACACGATGCAAAAGGGACCACGGAGATCTAGTCCATATGTTGTGGAGATGTCCCAAACTCCACATGTACTGGGCGGGGGTGGTGTCTACCATTAATTCAGTGTTTGGCGTGTCTCTTCCACAGGACCCTAGAGCTTGTCTCTTGGGTGCTTTGGAGGAATACGAATGGGACGAGGACTGTAGAGAAGCCGTTCATAGGACTCTGTTTCAGGCGAGGAAGCTCATCATGATACACTGGAAAGCGGAGGACCCGCCGACCTTGAAGGAATGGGTTAATAATATTGGGATAGTGTTGAGGATGGAGAAGATGACTTATCAGCATAGGGGTAGTGCTCAAAAATTCGAGAAGCTATGGGCAAAATGGCTAGATGTACCGGGCTTGGCCCGGTGGATCTGGTGGCTGATAGATTGCTAGGCATCAATATAGGTTGAGAGATGTTTTAACGATTGGGAGAGTGGATATGTTGATTTGAGGACCGGCTGGCTCCTAGTTCGGATTTGTTTTGAAATGCATGTTTGAAATGACTTCTTACCCCGCTATGTTGAGGGGTGTCTGTATGCTCTGTACCTCTGCAAATTAATAATACAACTTTGTTGGATATAAAAAAAAAAATAGCCCAAGACACAGCTGTGCAATCAGCATGTCTTTCTTTACCAAATCTGGCGTAAACCAACACTCTTGAAGGTCGCACAAAGTCGCACCCTCACACAGTTTATGCACAATCCCACAATACCTTTCTTCTAGTGATATATATATATATATATTG